>VMBQ01000013.1:0-75909 GCA_007657795.1 Dreissena rostriformis | reverse complement strand
AACCCGCTGATAATATGCACATCTCCTCTTGGTAGTGAAGCTTCCCATAAAGTTTCATTGAATTCCGGTCATTAGTTGCTGAGAAATAGCCCGGACAAGAAAAATTGCACTATATGTACAGTTAATGGAAAATTTTCAAAGGGCCATAACTCTGTGAAAAAACATCCGACCATACCCGCTGATAATATGCACATCTCCCATTGGTAGTGACGCTTCCCATAGAGTTTCATAGAATTCCGGTTATTAGTTGCTGAGAAATAGCCCGGAAAAAAGGCACGGACGGACAGACGAAGCGGCGACTGTATGCTCCCCCATATATATATATGGGGAGCATAACAATTGTAACGCAGTGTGCTACAGGATGAGACAACATGGGAATGAACGTCGCCTGGGGTTCCGTAGACATGAGGAGTGGTATTAAACTGATTAAACTGACGTGAAGCAACATTAGGACTGCCAGATGCAGGATCGAGTCGTAGATAGTTAACCTAGTTGCAAAACAAGCACCATTGAATGCTGTGTTATTGACATTCATTCGGAGTTCGGAGTTTCTCGGTTCATACGTGCTAATCCGTACATAATTGTATTAACAGTTCAATCTAGTCTAATAATTTAACAATATAGCACTGGATGGAAACTGTAAAATGCGCCTTAAAGTATATAACTGAAGTCTTGTGGGACAGAACTTGTAGACACTTGTTAGACAACATGATTGTGTGGTTGCACAAAATCATTCAAGTTGGTTTGGGTAATTCTTAATGCTCTCATCGAACCAGATTAAGAACTTAATTGACATCTCATTGAGACAAACAACGAACAATAAGCAAACATATAACCTACTTAGAGTTAGTCTTCGTATGAACGTACTCTAACCTCATCAAAAAGCTATGCCAAAAGTGCTTCCTCTTTACAAAACGAACCGTCTTGGTACTGTGTACTCCTATTTCATACAGAGTACATCCGCGCAAACTCTTTATTTACGAAAGTAGAATTATTATAAATATAAATTGAAGCTGAAAAAACATAACATGTTTGCGACTTGCATTGCTTATTGTTTTTTGTTTGTTTATTTGCTAACTCTCTTGCTAATTGACGTACAATGTTCTTTAAAGAATAATGAGGGACGAAAGCAATTTATTATTGCGTCTCAAAAGCCATGATTTACACATGTAATTAATGTGATTAATTATTGGCTACGTGTGTGGTTTTGTATCCCTTCAACCGGTTGAAGCTCCCCCCCCCCCCCCCCCCNTTTATGGAGTTGCACTATGTCCATACATGTTCAGCGTGCCGAAAGAAAATATTTAACTAGATAAACTCCCCCCAATGCTTTGAATTAAACCTTTCAAGGCGGTGACCCCAACTTTAATCATGATTTTATCTTAAATGTTGTATTCAATATATTGTATTGTATGCTATAGGCAATATGTAATTTGCCTTCAAAGAAGACTAGCAAAACAAATTTATATTCTGCTCTTCCGAAAATGTTTCTAGAGTTTCAATTTTTCTATACATTTCTAAAGCAGACATCTCCTTTATAATATCTGCATTGCTCGTACGAATGAATAAACAAGAGTGTGTACCTGTGTTTAATTAAAAAAAAAAAACATATGATCTGCTCCTAGTTCAATTACTTGTTTACTGTAACATAAATGTTCAGCATGTCGAAAAGATATAATTTTATAATAAGCATATATAATGCAGAATTCTCCGTAAGGAAGGTCGAACAGATACCAGGAAACATAACTCGCTCTAATTTGATGATGAAGAATTCATTTGCTGCTGGGATTGGCGGCATGGCTTGTGAATTTAGATGGCACGTGATGATTCTGTTTTCAATCAGGCAGTGATGGTCGTTGATTTTGAAGTGTTCAAAACATAAAATGCTTTAGCAATTCTAAAAAACAACCGCTACAACACAATTGATGAGCTATCAATTGTTCATAAATAAAATGCCCATGTACTCACAGAGGCATATGTATGGTTAAACTTGACGCCTCAGACAGAAATTAGACTCAATCAGCAGAAGACATCTAAATGAACTTGTAGCAATAGAAATAGTCGAGGAAAATATCAGATATTCCTCGCTCCCACATGTCTGATTTTTAAGGTAAACTGCCAACAAAGGATTGTATTCTAATATACATAAACGTGTTGCTGATGTTCATGGGTTTTAGTTTAACTAGCTTAACCCATAAGATATAATTCTCTATAAAGTATATGGTTATTCCGTTAAAGTGAACCAACTAATACTTAACTCATAGTCGCATTGTTGACCAAACGGACGTTTCCAAATGGCGATGACCATTATTCATTGCTGGGTTTTCCGCTACCACTACACTTGCCTTATCCGTGAAATAATGTTTGAGCATTTTACTGCATGCCGCAAAGAGTTTGTAGTGTCTTAACACTAAAACCGAGTATCATAAAACTTAAGTAGGTTTTAACATCAGAAAATGATTTAGTTCATCGGTGTTTGTTTTGTCGCTCAGCTGCAAAATATAACGTTCAGAAATCAGTTTTACTCGGATGTCTGAAATCATGACTAGAGGTTATGTCCTCCAATGTAACACCAGTCATCGCTTTGATTAACCTATGTTGTTCGCTTTAAAACGCTGAACAAGTTCAAAGTTTCTTTTCTAATAAGTAAGTATTATAATTATAAATTATTTACAACATAATCCTGAAAGTTGAGAAGAGAACATCTTATAAGTGATTGGGTATGTTAAATCGGCGTCTTCTTTGCGTTTGCGTATGAAATTTTAACTCGTGTATAAATTCAGAGTAAGATTAGTTTGCGAAACCACAGCATCAGATAAAATGCCCACAGTCTCGTCGTACACATTCTATTATTGCAAGTATATATTGACTTTTAAAACATATATTACTCGAAAGTCGAATATGTACATCAATATGAAGTGTTTTTTTTCTTCAAAACGAGTATGTTGCATATACAAGTATTAGTTTAAAAGTATCGTTAATAAAAGAAAAACGATTGTGACAAACACAATTTGTGAATAGAGATTAAATCATCATGACATTGCAAGAGACATAAGTATATCAACTTTTGAATTTCTGAAAACATGAACTCTATTTTGCATTATAAGAAGCATAAAACATCATTATCATTGCAAAATTTAAAATAGCATTGGGGATACATTAATACTCAGTTACAATGAAAGAAATACATACTTTACCATAGGAATTGCAAAAGAGATAACTACTCAATTTCACAATATAATCAATACGTTTGTTCTGCATCAATTGGGTTTAATTTATGTATATTTAAAAAGATAGACTTCCAAACAATCAAAGATGGAAGTCTTGGATTTGTATTCCTTTCGAGTTGCATATTATCAACGGATACGAACATCGTTATAGATGAAACATTGCCTGCTATCGAAACGCCGTATGAGGCACAAAGCACATGCCTTTTAGTTTGTTACGCAAATTTAAACGTGCACATTTTTCACTAAAAATATGAATCAAGGTGAGTCACGAAACGGAGCAACCACGGGCGTGTGTAAAAGGGAATGTTTGGATTTAATAATAAACAAGTCAAACATAGATGAATGCGTAGGACATTGTGTAAACCGAATCAGCAACTAAAAATTGTTGATATTGAAATTTCCCCCGTAGACAGCCGTTTAAACGAACAATGTTTAATCTGATTCGTATATTGCCTGATAACGAGCCGCCTTTATGTGCGTATTTCACCAGTATTGTATCATGCCATGAAAATTGTTATATAAACATTACTAATTGGGACGGCTCAATAAACATTAGAATTGTTGATTTAACATCAGAGCGCTTTACCGAACGCATCAGGCACTGACATCACTGCGTGTAATTTAACGGTTTGATTAACTAACATGGAAAAAATGATGTGGGCGGACAAAAAAATATTTACTGAATGAACAACAACAGGCCGTCGATTTTATAATTGAGAGCGAGAAAACGAAAGATGCTTATCTGAATAACCAAACCAGTATACTTGTATTCTGTGAATAACTGCAGTAAATCTCAAAGAGCCATTGAACTAAATGTCACCGATAATTATTGTAAGAAACTACGTGCACGAACATTTGTAGAATAACCTGCACCTCAATTATAAAATTAAGACAAAATGGTTGCCTCTTAACAGTACGAACATTCTTGGGTCTGTGTGGGCTTCTTTCTGAGTGAGACTAAGTATATCTGTAAACATACGTTGTTTATAACGTCAGAACATTCATGGCCAAATCGAAAATATTATATTAAACTCTGTCTATTTCTTATAAAAATGTGAACTGTTTCATTCACATTCCTCATTAATTGAACTTAGTTAACATAATCGTACTTAGGACCAACATCACAAATACAGTTTCTGTTGTTTTGAACGCATTGTTTTTATCATTATCGACCTGCTTGACCGAACGGCATAATTCCCTTCTTTCGATACAGCACTCCTTCAAAAAAGAAGTTTTTGTGCCGGATTCTAGTAAATTTTAGTAAAGAAAACGGACAACGCAATGTTGTTTATTAAGACCAACGGTCTATGTCATGTACATGTATTGTGTATTATTGTTGCATTTATGTAATTGTTCTTATGTATCTTTTTTCACTGAAAAGTGTATGAAATAAACAATACCTAATCGCGAAAATGATTTGTTTACAGTGTAGGTATTTACCAGGGAAAAAACGGCTTTTATTATTTTCAGGAATTGTAATCTAAAAATCTAACAATGCATAATACGCGACCAAAATATAAAGCGCATAGAGCGAAAAACCATTGCGTGATTTATTGCGATATATATCCGAAATGACATTTTGAAGTGATAACAGGAAACATCACTTGCTTTGATTGGATGATTATTTTTTCATAAGCTGCTTATCAGCAAGGTCGGCATCGATTTTGAAATCAGAGGGAAACACGAGGCCATAAGAGCCGCGTCGTGAGAAAATGTGTGTTCGTAGTATGATCAGTAGCTACCGTTTCCGATATAAATTTACGCAAGTTGTCGCGGTCTCTTTAAAGGTCGTTGAGGTCTTCATGATTGCTCAGCAGAGGAAACGGATGCAGAGGGATACGTGGAGCTACACTGTTTGGAAACCTCATTAGGCCCTTTTTTGCGCGAGGGGGGTAATATAGTGTCGAGGTCAGGACAGTAAGAAGGTTTCAAGACTCACATTTTAGGCTCGGTTTTAATTGTTTAATATGTTTTGGTATTTTATACTGTTATTCATTTATTAATAGTTGAACATTTTAAGACTGAACTGAATAATTAAAGTAAGCAATGAATAAAATCAATTCTTCGTGAATTAAATGTTCATGTGCCGACCTAAGTGCAATTTGTAAAGTTAAACATGACGTCTTCGGAAAAAGCTTGACAGTATCAGCGGCAAACATCTAAATGAACGAGCAGACCGAGAAATTCACGAGGAAATATCTGATCTTCCACGCTCCAACATGTCTGCTATTCGAAGTAAACTGTCAACACAAGCTTGTTTTCTAGTATTTATGAATGCTTAGCTCATTATTTTTTTCCGTCCGAGCAGTCTACTATAGGGCACTTTCCGCTTTTATTGTATTTTTGGTTTAAAGGACGTCTCTGTCCAGTTAAGGCGGGATGTGTCGTCCCAGACATTTAACGTACATGCATTAAGCCTTTTTTTTCCCAGAGCGAGGTTCAAATGAGTTTAAATATTTTAGCTCATGAAATAAGTGATCATTCTTTAAAAGTGATCTTAATTCTGATATTCGAGAGTGTTCCGAAATAATTTTCGAAAGTACCGAAAATAATTTTCACTAATTGGCGTTTTTAGCAAGTTTTTTTATTATGTATTGCGTGTTCGGCAGAACTTGTTGATACATCTTTAACTACATTGTGTTTATTGCAAATTTTCCCGCTTCTTCTGTAAATGGATAATCCGTGGAATAATTATTTAAAGGATTTAATTAATTTCCTAAGCGTTTACATTATTGTTTTTCTATAAACCAGCATACTATCACTATAAAAGAATGTTAAATCGTACTTTAGTCTTTCCATTCGTGATGTATTTGTCGCTCAATTGCAAAAACAATTATGAAACTCAGCGTTTCTATGATGTGTTTAATCATGGACGTGTCGATTAACATCTGTAGAGCCTTGGGTGGGTTCAAAAGTTCAAAGCCACGCATGTACGAACCTGTCTCATCTCTCAGTTGTAATATAAATATTAACACCAGAATCCTGAAAACTGAGACAATAAAAACACGCATGATTCTACGGAAAATATTTACACAGCTTCTCCGTGACGTTGGCTCAAAATATATTACAACGTATAAATTCTTCTAATGATTGGTTTTGGTTTGCAAAATCGACCGCATTTAACGGTACAATAAAAACAATAAACAACATTTGGTCTCTCATACACACTACAACTAGAGCAAGTTTGAACAACATAACCGGAGATTAATAATGCACCGCATTTTACTAGAATCGAATGTTTTATATAGAGAGATTGGTTTCACATTAAGTGCATGGATTAGAAATACCCATGAGAAATATCGTTATATTTATTCATTTCACTTGCAAAGAGATATAAATCATGATTCGTAATGTACAAATAACATAATACAATAAAATTGAATTGCTTTACTAAACGCAACAAGCTTTGGAATGGTACTAGGAACTGAATCAAATAGCAAAATCAAATTACGATAACAACTGAACATGAATGAGGGCGGACGCAATGGTTTTAACAAAATCAGCAACATTAGTCGGTCGATATAACAATCTCTCTCTAGAGAGCAAGAGAACAAAATATGTTTATATTAAACACCAGTATGCTTGAATGTATGAGATAGTAGAACATGTTAAAGCCACTCAACTGAACAGCGCGTAAGTGATTCGAAACAGTACAGAAAGGTTCGTTATTGGGATTGTTACAGTAGACACTATTGTTTGCTGCAAGTATCTGCTATTGTTCCGACTATTTTAAAAACGCACAAGAAGCAGGTGTTAAAGGAAACCAAAATGAATATACATTAAAGATCGATGCTTCCTTTGATTCCAAGTCGTCTAACATCACATTGGAGCAAGTAATGTGATTAATATCTATATTATGTGCGAACGGTTTTCCGCAACCTAGATTCGTGGCCATGTCATCGAAACCCCATTAACAATGTCATTGATCTATTATTGTAAGAACCAATGAGGTATATACATATCTTAGACTTGAGCCAGGTTTATCTTACCGATTGTCAAAAAATATTAACATTTATATAACACTAAACATAAGTACTGTCCCTTAACAGTAAAACATATATTATTTATGTGTAAGCTTATTCCAGAGTTAGAATAAGTACACCAGTGAATGTTTGATCATTTTTGTATAATGAACTTAATTTTTAATCTGTGCTTCCATTTAACAGTCACGGCGATCCCATGTTTGCGATTGGTTATCCTAGTTTATTATTAATTATTTTACTTGATAACGCCTTCGCCAATCGACATACAGATGGCTTGTTTGTACCAGGGTGGATGTAAACCATTTTTATAATGTGTGTGATGAAACTCTTGTCGAGCGTTCGATTGAAACCAATGTTCAATGTACACTTGAAATCAACACGCGATTGGTAGATACAATTTATAAAATACAACAATGGAAAAATCGATGACAATGTAACACTGTATACAATTGGACAAATACTTAAAAATAGACATACGTGATACATATGAAAATATAACTAACAAGATATAATGGGCTAATGTTTATCAATTATGAATGCATATTTTGGATTGAATGGATATATCTGAAGAAACGAATGTCCACAATATGTATACTTGTTTTCGGGTGTNATATTAACATTTATATAACACTAAACATAAGTACTGTCCCTTAACAGTAAAACATATATTATTTATGTGTAAGCTTATTCCAGAGTTAGAATAAGTACACCAGTGAATGTTTGATCATTTTTGTATAATGAACTTAATTTTTAATCTGTGCTTCCATTTAACAGTCACGGCGATCCCATGTTTGCGATTGGTTATCCTAGTTTATTATTAATTATTTTACTTGATAACGCCTTCGCTAATCGATATACAGATGGCTTGTTTGTACCAGGGTGGATGTAAACCATTTTAATAATGTGTGTGATGAAACTCTTGTTGAGCGTTCGATTGAAACCAATGTTCAATGTACACTTGAAATCAACACGCGATTGGTAGATACAATTTATTAAATACAAATAAAACATATCAATGGAAAAATCGATGACAAGGTAACACTGTATACAATTGGACAAATACTTAAAAATAGACATACGTGATACATATGAAAATATAATTAACAAGATATAATGGGCTAATGTTTATCAATTATGAATGCATATTTAGGATTGAATGGATATATCTAAAGAAACGCATGTCCACAATATGTATACTTGTTTTCGGGTGTAACACTATTACCAACACCATGCAATGTGTCTTAATAGACAACTCACAAGTTTATCTTAAAACTCGACGTAAACAAAAAATCATTTAAATTGGTTTTAAAATTCGATACTTATTGATTATCTTTGCATTTAATTAAGTAACTGAACACGCTGCCAATTGTATTCAAAATGTGTATCAAATTAATATTATAACAAATACATATTTGTATTGCAACAACTTTGTTGAAATGATGAAAAAGACGTTAAAGAGAACAAATGTTTTAATATATTAACCAAGGGCAGATCTACCGAATATCTGGGACCAAACGAAATAAAGAGATAATTAAATTATGAAAATATTATTCCATGCACAAAACATTTAATAATGAATGCCCTACTCTTCTATTTAAACTCTGGAAGGATATATATGAATATCAGTGTATCAAGAATGTATAACAATTCATGTAAAGATCAACCATTTAGAAAAGAAAATAAGATTTTTTACATAAGCTTATTTAACTGCACAGTGCTTATATATTGACTATGTTTTAATGACATTAAATAATTGAGGACATTTTCTGATATATTTACGCGGTTTCGTCACAAGTTGTTCGTATCAAATAATGGTAATGCAATTTCATTTGTTTGTTATACAGGCTTTGACCAAACAAATCATGACATTGTCAAAGTTACAATACCATTACAAGAAACAATTGTGTATGTATCAACCACAAATGACATGATGATATCAACAATACAAATAATGCATTTAAGATAAAATGTCAGCACAATATGTACATACATTAAACACAACTAAAACGCATATATAAAAACATATTGAGAATTGAGCACACTCGGATGTCATTCGCTGAGAAGCGTATTTGAAACAGCTAACACAATGAAATTAATCATCACACATTTGTCTGACGGAACATACCCCGCGATGTCCTACAAGTGGTACATTGCAGTCTGTAACATACCAGTAGGATGCAAACACGATTAATGACCCGTTGGATGACAGCATGAACTGACCAAACCAAACGTACAATAAGAACTTTGGCATTTATTTGCGAACATTTCAGGGCTAAACTGTGCATAGAGAATAGTAATTACAATGATAAATAGTTTTCATTTCTAAAAGAATTCCTCAGTAGCTTTTCAATTGTAAATAAAATTTACGTTGAATGAAATAGCGGGTCTTCACGATTTAAATGTCATTTTCTCAATCTTAAACCAACACTTACATCTGAACGACTTCAGATAAATAAAATGTATTACTTATATGTAAATAGTACCATAGATCAAATGGGAATCACTTTAACAAAAGTCATTACAACCAAGTTAGTGCTATCGCTGAACCGATTACCTGTAATATCTCTGATCTTTTGGTATCTTTTCTTCTGATTTTTTACTCTAGTGTTCATCAGTGTTTAATCTATTTTTGTCTAAAAGATCGTTCATACGCGCTTTAAAGAAGACTTATTAAATTTTAAAAATGAACAAGTGATATATTTAAGAAATAATTTCCGACTAAGTAAAAATTAATGTGGTAATAAGCAACGGTTTGGAGTTAAGATGCGTATACCACGAGGGCGATAACAAGAATCGGAACTCCAAACCGAGTGTTATAACCATAATAATCAACACTGAGCCAGAACAATGTTGATTCTATGACGAGTTTATATATAAATCGTGTGCATTAGATTAGAAATATTATAATTTATACATAAACCTTTTTACGTGAAAAATATTTAAACATGAGTTTCCGTGACGTCCTAACCCGAAAATACAGTAAATATAGTATGATTATAAATGCACATTAAATACCAAATGAACTAAATAACATTTTGATGAACTTAGTTACACAAATTGTTTTACGAATTGTATTGTAGTGCGGTGCATAATGGCAACATTATCTGGGTGTTTTTTTTCAAACGTTTGCTAGATCGCGCGTTTAAGTTAATTTATAACACTAAATCCTTGGAGTTTCCGGAACTACTTCACAAAATTAGGCTCCGCAAATTATTTGTTGCAGAATAATCCACACTTTCTTCATTCGTCAGAACAAGTTGCGTTGCGGGTAGATATATATTAAAGAAACATTAAGTGCTCCTTTCATCATGTTTATGATAAGGAGCTCGAGATAAGACCCATGCGAGCAAAACGTACACAAAAGTATTAAAGTAAATAACTAGTTCACATCTAAATTTTGCTTTGCGTTTGTGTGAGGTGAACAAGAATACGAGCCCAGCACACACATAGAACACGTACACGATCCATGAGAGCGCGAACAAATATCCGCACGCGTGATTGGCTGACGTCGGGAAACGCTCAGATAAGTGCTCGTGCACGTATTCCGTAGTCCGGATGAACCCTTCATTCATCAACACGATGCAGGCCGCTGCAAAACAGACACAAGATTGAGAAGCTGTCAGTGTGTGCTGGGGAAACTGTTCAATATTTAATACAAGTCGTTAATAGTATTGCTCCCTAAGGGGTTATACGTATACAAAAACTCAAAACGCATTACTGTCAATGCTATACTGGAACATTTATTGCAATAGCTTAATATACAAATAATATCATTTTAAACATAACTATGTGATTTAATTCTTATACTCGTTCAACGAAGCGTAAGATATTTCAGATAAAAGTAATAATTAACATCTGCGGATTGGAGATAACATATTGCATGTGTTTTCGTTGCGTCAATCATGGTAATGCATGATTCGTTGTTTACATAAATGGCGTAAAGTTTTATTTATTTTTCTTATCTGGGAGAAACAAAAACAGCTTTTTGTCAAACGGATCACCTGTCATTAGATAAATGAGCGTCGTGAGACGTTTGATGGTGTATCGGGGTCTGCGGATTATGTTCACGGCGAACAGATGAACCAGGAGCATGAGCAGAATTGTGATGATGCTGAACGCGCACCCGGTCCGCATGTAGTCGAAAACAAATAACATATATAGCCATTTTTAAGCGGGAGTTCAGAAAAGAGTCAATGTCGTCTACTTTGGAGTTACAAAAAATATAACTGAATACAGTTTTATCAATATTTCAAAGAGTAATGTCTATGTATGGGTTAATTTAGAGGTTGCTATGCCATAATTTCCCGATTTGTGAAAGGCATAAATTTATAATAAGTGTTAACATCGTTTTAAACGTTCGTCTTCTAATATTGATAAAACATATTAATATCTTCATTAAGATTAATCACAAACACGTTTATAATTACGTCGTTCGTCATTGTTTTTATCAAATATGCTTGTAATAGCCTATGATGCTTAGAGTACATTCATAGACAAACGATCGTCGTCCAATAGATCTGATGGATAAAGAGTGTTTTTGACCAAAATAGCAACCACAACAGTGTAGATTGTGTTTTATAAGTCATATCTCTCATCTGTAAAAGACATAATATAAAAAAATGAAAGGGAAAAAAAAGGCAAAAAAAGACATAAGTTTAAATAAAAACATTGTACTAACGTATTGATGTTATTACAGAAGACATGGCTGTTTACATGATTTCATCATATATGTTGGGTAAACAACTGGATGCCATCATTATTTGAAAATAAGGTCTCCGGTTTTCAAACAGAGTTCACTGAACATACTTTAAACCACTTTACTTGGCACCTTACGTAAAAGCATACTGTACTGGGTCTGTCTTTAACACACGATCGAATATAGTCTAGAACATTCCCTTAAAATAACACTTCAAAGAGTGTGCAGCGTTTTTTTAAATAACAACCGGAAGAGCTTCGAAACGGTCAGGTGAAGTGTGTTTATATCTTTAACCAATTAACATCATGTAACAACATTACGCAAATTTAATATTCGAATTAAAAGGAACACATCCTACTAAATGTTCGGTTTTTCCTGTGAAATATTTTCTTAATGCATCACGCAACTGTGCATTCCAAGCCTATGTTTATCTGATTTCTTCTTAACTGTAGCTGTTGTTTTTCGTCTGTTCGCAGACTCATTCAGTCATTAACAGAAACAGATAAACGCTTTTTTGTTGTAATGTTTGTTATATCAATTGAATTTGACATACATAAACGTAATTCAATGAGTTCTGTCATTTAAATTTAGATTTAACTGCAGGTATGATTGTTCGATGCATTCAGTTTTAAAAAAAAACGATGCTTTTATGATCAACACAGTTGGAAGACAGACATTCATTAAATTCGTGGAATTTACAATGTTATCTAGGTCGTTTTCTGAAAAGTGTGTATACTTTTACGAAATTGATCCAAATGTATCTGTTTTACAATATCATCTTGGAAAATGCATACATTTTGTTCGTAAATACGTTTTAAAACTCTTTTTTGCAAAAACCATACAAGAAAAAGAAGTTATCCCTGAGAACGTTGCAAAATACACATCATACTAAAGTCCATTCAATAATATGCAGTTATGAAAAATTGTGACATTGTTTGTATGGTGATTTATATTAAAACGTCAAATTGCTGTTTCACCTTCAACGAATCAGATTTTTTCATTTCTGATGACAATTGTTTGAAACATTTATGGACAAACCATATCGTACCACTTCATGTATTTCGATCAGAAGGAACATATGGCAGACAGATTATTATATATAGTTCGGAATAAAATGAACCCTACATCAAGCGCTCACGAAGAATGAATACCTCAAGAAAACATTTTTAAATGATAACGTAATAATGCCAAGCAAAATTGCTAAGGTACATTCTAGAAAGAATGCCGTATTATATTGTAAACAAACACACTTAAAATTCAATGCGCATTAATCATTTGTTTTACACGTCTAATGTAAAACTATTGAAATAATCTTCCAAACAAAGTGAAACAGCTTGAAAATAGCTTGCTGAAGAGTGATGATCAGAAGACAAAATGTCATGGAGTGCATTGTTCTTACAAAACTACAGCCGACTAGGCATTGCAAACTCAGAATACGTTCGGGGGCCAAACTCATAGTGCCTGAACAAAATCCAGTTTGATTGTAAATAAACGGTCGTATCACAAGACTGTATTTCTTCAGTCAAACGTTCTTGGAAATTAGCAATTGGCATGGGCATATTTGTATTTCAAAGGATTACATGGCATTGATTTTGCAACTGTACATTTTATTGGATTGACTGAAGGTTGAGCATTATAAATTTCATAACTGGTTTGAGAGAGAATAAAAATCTTATCAGTCACCTTCATGTACCAGTATTTCTTCATATACTTATAACAATGATTGTTGATGTTTAACCATTGAATAACGATTTAACTCTCTACAGATTTACGCTTTACAACAAATGAACTCAAGAATAGGTACACCCTTATTACACTGTTGCAATAACGCCTTCAGAAAAAAACAACATACCATAACCTGACGGATCACTGACAAGAATAATGGCCCCATGCGACTCTGAATTACAGAGAATATGAACGGTATGCCACCAATTACTCATTTATAATGACTTGCGCATATTGCTCAGTATCAACTGTATACAGTAGGTATGTTGGTGGAATTTACGCGTCGAAACCAGTTAATCTTTAAAATCATTTTTTTTACTCAGTTATGACAAGACTTATCTGCATGTGATGGTATTTATAATGTCGTAGTCATCTGTCTTGTTCTGCGAATGATCACCTGTAAAACGACGTACAATCGTTGTTTTTTATTTAGACACTAGTACATGATAACCACATACCAATCATAATTTATTTTTGGTTACGCGAATTGTAAATTTTTAAAACAATTCTCGGCTTTTTTAATCTTAACATGATGTATTGCTACATGAGTTTCGCAATAACATGTCATCTTTTCGTTTTATAAACACACGTATGTCATTAACGATTAAACACTTTTGTTCATATATTGTAATGATGATATTTCATTGTAATATGTATATTTTGATAAGATGATCAAAGTGCAATTATGATCTTACCATTTTAATATACATTCCTACTTTTTGTGGTATAATCACTGTAATGATCTTTTTATAAGATGGTCAAAGTGCAATTAGGATCTTACCATTTATATATAAATATATAAATAATAATAATATAATAATAATATAATAATAATATAATAATATATAAATATAATAAATATATATATGTCTCCTTATTGTGGTATAATCACTCAAATGATCTTTTTATAAGATGGTCAAAGTGCAATAAAGATCTTACCATTTTTATAGATATGCCTTCTTTTTGTGGTATAATCACTCTCATGATTTTTCATAAGACGGTCAAAGTGCATTTAAGATCTTACCATTTATATATATATATGCCTACTTTTTGTGGTATAATCACTCTAATGATCTTTTTATAAGATGGTCAAAGTGCAATTAAGATCTTACCATTTTTGTATCTATATGCCTACTTTTGTGGTTTTATTACTCTCATGATTTGTTCATAAAACGGTCAAAGTGCAATTAGGATCTTACAATGTTTATATATATGCCTTCTTTTTGTGGTATAATCACTCTTATGATTTTTTCATAATACCATCAAAGTGCAGTTAGGATCTTACCGTTTTAATATGTATGCTTACTTTTGTGGTATAATTACACTCATGATTTTTGTATAAGATGGTCAACGTGTAGTTAGGACCTTACCATTTTGTTTCTGGCGAAAACAAAAAAGAACAAAATATCGTTTGTTTCTTCATATGTGTGTATTTATTGCGTAGTTTCGTGTAATGTCTTGTTTATTATATTTTATAATATGCCATATTGTTTCGGAATTAGGTTTTTGCCACATATAAAGTACTATATGCTATAATCAGATTTCCCTCCTGCTGGTAAAGCTGATGTTTCACGTTCTCCGTTTCTCGTATATGGCACATATGGACGTGTCTACCAATCAAAATTGAACGTTGTACAATAACAAGTGTATAAAACCCTTTCAACACCACGCAAAAATCCATTATGAATAACTCTATATAACGAATATCTTGAATTGTACATGATATTTTAGTGATTACTTATTTCTGTTTTGGTAATTTCACCTAAGATCCCGCAGAAGATTCCTATCAGAAACAATGAAACATAAGCTAAAAAAAGAAACCTTATTTTAGCTTGTTTCCCTTTTATAACAGATATTTAGAGACATATAATGAAACATCCAGATGATCGTAATGTAAATTAAATGATGTATATATGAATTTCCGGATATACATGATGATGCACAGGTATTTCTAAATTATTGAACGGATGACATTAAAGATTAAACATTAAACGTCTAATATGTGTGTGTGCTTGTGTCGTGTTTGTTTTTGCATAAAATACAACAGGGGTTTTATGTTCGAATTACAAAACCTGAAAAACTTAACACTGTTTTTGACAGATGCAGATTGATATCAATGTCAATGCGTGTCCGGAAAAAAAACCTTGTTTCTGTCTTAATACTTTCATACACTTGATTGGTGTTGGTAATTGATTACAGGTACTCTACATATTCCTGGAATTGACAGAAGCACGCTATTTTGTCCCTGATGTTATTTTCCCGTAATTGTTTTCCAAGGTTACTCGATGTTGCAAACGGATGTGTAGTTTCGTGTGGGAATTGATATACCTCATTTAATATATCTCTACAAAATATATAGGTTCACATGTTTGTGATTATGATTAATTGATTTTTACCATGATCCCTGATATGTTGTGTATTTTATTTAAAACCATTAAATGGATTTATGGGGATATAATTTGTTATAACAAATTTTATTTGAGGTTATATTTTAGGAAACAACAGTGCGATAGTGACAGACGGTTTGTTTTCAGACTCCAAATTTTAGAGAACTATTTCAAGTATATTGTTATATCAGAACTATCATCAAAACTTTTAATACTGATATCAGACTCAATCTTAATAAAAAAGAAAGAGTTATCAGAAAGTGCAATACGCATGACGAGTTGATATCAGTGATGTCCCTCTGAATGAAGCCAACTTGTCTTTGACTTTGAAAAAGTTAAATGTATTATTTTCTTAACGGAATAATTTTAAATAGTAAGCATTTATTACACTTCAGTGAAATGTAGAAATACTTACATCAGGTTTTCGAAGTAGCTTTTGTTAAACTAGTACAAGTGTAATACTTGTATTGATGAGTTGTTTAGACAAGCGCCCAACTGTTGAACAGCACAATGTAAATGCACTTATTAAGCGGTCATTATCCACCTTGTCTTTTGAACTAAAGCTGCATTCTTGGAAAAATGGCCATAATGCATGTGCGTAAAGCGTCGTCCCAGATAATCCTGTGCAGTCCGCACATGTTTATCATGGACGGTACTTTCCGATTTAAGGTAAAGTTTTGTTTACAGGATGTGTCTTATAAACGAAAATCCAGTTTCGGCAGAAATTGTGTCACTGACTTGCCAGTGCGGACTGCACAGGCTAATCTTTACGCACATACATTTAATCTAGTTAACACAGAATGCGGCTCTATTATATCTGATAAAGTTCGTATTCGGAGGAAATGACGATGGATCATGCGCAGCTGTACATTAGTTTCTGCAATTTTTGTTATTGTTTAATCAGCCTCGTTGCCTTATTATGTCCATCATGTTTTATTCAGTCTAGTTTTCATTTGCGTACTTCATTTTTCTAGTTCATCAAAATAACAATTAATTGTCTAGGGGACAGTTAAAACCATTGTCAACAATCCATCATATATTTTTTTCAAGTTCGGATTGCCATTTCCTTAATGGAGGTAGAGTAATTGCAAAAACATAACACATTTATAACTTGGAAGACAATCTGCAAATCATCCTGTTGTTTTAATACAAGCGAATATTAAATTAATTACTCTGAGTATGACCGATATTCTAATTACAAAGTATCAATATATCAGATGCATTCCGATATCACAGACCGTCAATGGACGTCAATCTAATTAAGACTACTCAAGCATAAGAGATATCTTGAATATTATAGGAAGATACACCTAGTGATCAACTTTAGTGCAACATCATAATGCAACATTTATCCATGATCTAAAAGGTCTTGAGCGAAAAAAAGCATTTGATGTACAACTCTCATAATGACTATAACAGTGATGCAACGTATTTCTTTTCGTTACATTGATTAAACATACGTTGCATTTCTTTAAGCACAAGGAATATCAAACCAGGAACAAACACACGAAAATTACCAAAAGTCTTTGCTAGTAAAATAATAATGAGTGTATCCAATATTAACATCGCATTATCCAGTAAATGTTGAGCGTGACTTCATATTAGGTAATTACTTCTAGTAATTCATCACTGTGTTGAATGGTGCCAAAATTAAATTAACTGCCTCGAACACACATCTGATCTTGATCTGTAAACGTGTGTTGGCCTATTGTTTATTTACACAGTCAAACATTCTTTTCAAAGTTGTTGGAACACATGTGTAGCAGTTTTTTTTATAAATGCACTTTTTTCTATGTAATGCAATACTAGTATATGTAGATAATATATGTTTGAGAAATGTATACGAACTGTCCAATGCATTAGGTTGACATGAAATAAATGTATGTTTGTACTTCGTAAACAAGCACCGATTATATTTTGCAAATAAGCACGGAGACATCAGACTCCCAGAAGATAAGCGTCCCACGTTGACCTTACTTATCCAAAAATACCAATCACAAAGTGATGCCACCAGCACGGAACCGGAATTATTGACTCAATCAGTCTGCTGGCCATCGGGGAAGTAACGAATTATGAAGACAAGCTTATGACGATGTAATTTGATTTTAATTGACATACCAATTGTGTGATCATAATTCTGACTAAGAATTTGCACGCGATTGCTGAACAAACTAAACTCTGATAACAATTTTACTATAAAAAGAGAAAGATTTATCATTTTAGCCGGTATTCCATTTTGCCTGTTTACAAGCTGATAAGATTAATACGATTAAGAAAACGTGTCTCCGGAATAATCGTTTATAATAAAGACAATACCATGTGAGCGACCGCGTTGACCCTCCGTTGGAGTATTTGTATTATACTAAGCCCTTAATAATAAAATGTTACTCTCACATTGCCTATCATACTTTATTCAGCAATATTTAGTATATTGATAAAAATGCCTCTTGAAGATGCATAACCAATATTTAGTTCAACAACATCATAGCTTAGCAAGTGAAACTATAAACATTAATTCAGCTAATATAAATACATAATAGGATTTAGCAGTTTATTGTTAGGTGAAAAATATTCAAACGTAAATTGTGTGTTCGTATTTTAAGACAAATGCTGTTGTTTACTTATTTGTGCATGAAACTGCCATCCAACAAAAGGAATGTTGATTGCTATGCATCTGAAAAAAGCTTTCTAGGAAGGGACATGTAGTGCTTGCTGCCTAGGAACATGCAGTGCTTTCTGGGTAGGGTCATGTAGTGCTTTCTGGATAGGGACATAACTATATGGAAAGCTCCATTCTTTAATGTTTATTTATGTACAATCACATTAAATAATACATTGAATATAAGAGACTCACACACATATAGCGACGGGTAATTTCTGATACCATTTGGATCATTGTTCAGTAACATTTACATTGTTCAAAGTTTGCGTCTGTGATATAACGCTCACACCAACTAAAAATCCCATCAAGCCTTTTCCAAATTATCTTTTATATTTTCAACGAACTCCAACACGTCCATTTGGTAAACAATGTAATTGCAATGCTATTGTAAATAAGATCAGAATCTATCAATGACCAACATTGTCCTAGAACCGGGAGGAGAACCAGTCGCTTCCGTAAGAGGATCAAAACGAGAACAGAATGGTAAGCCCGTGTCATCGATCCAAGGTATGGTAAGAATCTAATGTGGAATGTTAAAATGGTTTTCCTGTTTTGTTTTCAAAACGCCGAGATTGCAAAAAAACACTGCTGGTAATGGTAGCATGAGGTCCGACGAAAATCGAACTTTAAAAGGTCGAGTACTTTTCCGATGACAATTTGTTTCCAATTGACAATGCACTGTTTTAAAACTGAAATAAAATCTGATAAATCTTTTTAATTTAGGCACAGGGCACAAACTTCTGAACTGAAATGACAGAATACGTGTAAATGTGTCAGTGTATGCTAGCAGAGTTGACCAGCTTCTGTCCTCATACAAACAACAATAGTAATTTATCAGTTTGAAAACGTATAAACCGCGATAATTGATTGCTCTTTGGCACCAACGGGACGAAGGCATTGTCACATAGCTTTATTTAATAGTTCAAAAGTTCTCATAATCATCTTTAACTTGTTGACAAACTGCACGTTTGGCAAAGGTTATATAAATATAAACAAAGTAAAACTTCCGCTGCACCAGCAGGAGAGAAATCGTATAATATGATACAAAATTTATATTTTATTATTCATTTATTTATGGCAACACTCTATTCCCCTAAAATGCGACATCAAGCACATGTACTACACACACAAAAAACATCTATGAAGAAAAATATGGTCGAGGAATGGTCCATGCAAAGTATTATAGGTTTAAACCGGTTTTTAAGGATATCCAAACCGCACACTTGGCCAATAGTTATTCTCAAACAAGTTTGATGTAAATAATATTAACCTCTTAGCATTCAAATAATGTTGCTAGTATATATCAATGGAAGATAAAACAGATCAACTTAATTACCATTTAACTGCTCAAAAGATTGATGCAAACTCGACTAATTTGGCAAATACGGTTTTACTTACACAGCATTTTATTTGCTCGAGAAAGCAAAAGCCTAAGTGGCGCATTGGTTGTGTATTAGCTTTCGCTTCCAATGGTCTCGAGTTCGAAAAATGGAAAGGTCATACTTTTTATACAAATTGTTTTGCTAGTGTTATTTCATTTTAAGACTTTAGACGTTTAAGACAATTGAAACATTACAGATTTGTTTAGACATATTAACATGAATTTTCAATAATATGATCAGCTGTGGACAAGTCAATTTAAAAGGCAAAATTACACAATTGATTGTGTATGTGTAATTTTAAAGCTATATAAAATAGCATCTCTCTAAAAAAAATAAGTTAAACAAATCATTTACAATTCAATAACAAAACATTACAAAATAAGGTTTGTTTGTGGGGTTAATTTACGAAATTACAAGATACATTTTCTAAAAGCATATACAAGCACTGGAAAACAGAAATTTGTACACCAAATGACCTGTAAATGCATCATTCAGGGTAAAAATTACAAAGACTATACTGTAATACAATATATGTTTTTTTTCTTAACACCCGATAAAGCAGTCAATTACATTAATTGTATTTAAGGCCCTTGATACAATTTGAAATAATATTCTGAGCGTGATATCGATAACTTAATAGTGTTATGTTTTCCAGACTCTGCACACAGGAAATGCCAATGGTGACCTTGGCAAATAATTAGATATTTTCGAAGCTATTTTATTTAGATCGTAGCTTTAATGATGTACCACCACACTTTTTTTTTGCTTGCAACATAAAAAACTGTGTTATGTCAAATTAATATTTACATTTGCATGACAAATAACATTTTAACTATACAAAAAAAAGGTATTGTGTGTTTAATACGAATGATTTAATTAATTTCCTTTTCAATCATTAGACCAACATCGCCAAAACAGTAGGATAGTTAGGTCAGCTGAACGTTTTTTTTTTGTCGTTAACATTTTTAACGATTGTTTATTAACTAAGGATATGCAAATATATGCTGAAATCTTCCATAATATCTAATATTTAAAATTGAACATTTATCTAAAACCATCGGCGACGTAGAATTGGCAAATATCTAATAACGTTAAAATAAGCCCGTCAAACCATCATTCCATCCAGTGCATATCCTTCAACATGCAATAAAACATGACATCAGATCATACGTAGCTACGTGTCGCAACAGGCGCCTTTCTTGGTACGAACCATAATGTATGATAATCGACCAATACAAAAACAAACTAATTCGTGATCATCGCTCAATGCGACGAGTATATACTGCGTCTAAGCGGGTCCTTGATATAAGAGTCAAAATAAAGTACACCTGGTTCCACTTATACTCATCAAAAGTTCGTTGTATTAAGAGACAATATGGCGTCGATCGCATTAAAATAAATTCTTCTGATGAGTTAAATAAAAAGTAGAATACCATATGGTACAGTCACCGATTAAAATTGTAAATGCATACGTATGTATTTCGATAATTGCATTAGAATGTTTTCATTCTCATACACATTGCATAACACAACGATAAAAACGACACAATTATATCAGAACTTCGAAACATAATATTTAATGTACACTAACACTACCGTTATTAATGTAATTTATTATTCATAGGCGGCGATCCAATTATGATACTGGCGCTTTGTGTTTGTTACATGTTGCATAAGGTGCATCGCTGTTTTGGCAACCTCTTCTCCTGATGCAGATAGAGTGCCATTTTGGTTTTATTGAAACAATAGAACACGACTTATATACAACTTTGCCCAATTTGTTTTCATTTACGTCGCTTTCTTTTTAGGTCAATCAAATAAAACATTAAAGCTTGCTATTATGCACGGTTCATTTCTATTTATGTTTACATGTATACGTGATCAAGGCAATATGCAAGCCCGACGTTATAATACGTTTGCGTCAACATCATATACACACCATTTTATATTTAACACTTAACATTGTCTGAGTAGTTGTAACAAAAAGGAACCCGTTGTTGGAAGTAATGGTTAACTGTCAAAAGCTACAGCCTTAAACAAACGGCATCAACAGTAACTTCGTAGAACTGTTTTCAATTGACCAATCAGCATGCTTGCCAGCAGAGTGGTTTATAATCCAAGAAAATGACGAACTAATGGAGATCTTATTTAATTTTGTAGTGGCATGACTGCTATTTTGTTAATCCTCATTTAAAGGTTTTGCAAAAAGTGCTGCATCTTAACAAAATAAACCGTCGTAGTTCTGTGTACGCCTCTTTCATACAGAGTACATCCGCGCAAACCTTTTATTTATGAAAGTTTACTGATAATAAATCTGATTTGCAACTGTACACACATTATATGTTTGCGATTTGCATTGATTGTTGTTTTTGGTTTGTTTATTTGCTAACTCTCCTGCTAATCGACGAACAATTGGCTTGTTCGAATAATGACAGACAAAAGTACTTTGTTATTGCGTCTCATCAGCACTTATGTACGATTGTTTTATTTTTATGAATTCTTGGCTAAGTGTGAGGTTTTGGATCCCTTCATCCGGTGTAAATACCCCGATCTTTGCATTAACCGCTCCCAGGTGGTGACCTCACTTTTAATCATGATTTTATGTTAAATATCTTATTGTGTATGAAGTCTTGAGTGTATATTTAGTTATACATCTTGGTATATAAATATATGAGATTTTATATGTTTTCATTCTCATACACATTGCATAACACAACGCGGTGATCCAAGTATGATACTGGCGCCTTGTGTATGTTAAATGTTACATAAAGTACATTGCTGTTTTGGCAACCTCTTCTGCTGATGCAGATAAGGCGCCACTTTGGTTTAGTTGGAACAGTTCAACACGAATGATACATCGTAGCTTAATTTTGTTCGTATATATGGTTCATTTCGATGAATGTTTACGTGTAAACGCGTTCAGCGCTTTATACCACTCCAACGTTACGTTTGCGTCAACGTCATAGACGGGTCATTGTTTATTAGACACTCAACATGGTCGGAGTTGTGGAAATAAAAAGGAAACAGTTGTAAGAATTCCTGGTTTACTGACCATAGCTACAGCTTTAAACCAAAGGCACCAACATAACCTTCGTTGGGTCGGAATCGATTGACTCATCATTATGCTTGCCAATAGGGCGGTTTCAAATCCTTTATGAAGACGAACTTATGTCGAGGTTATTTTATTTTGTTTTGGCATGACTGCTATTTTATTATTAGTTTTAAATAACTGAACCGTCGCAAAACAAATAAAGCCTCCCATAAAATACAACTTTTATTTAAAATAACCCGCCTTTCAGTCCAATATTTTTTTTAATGATCCATTGTTGTCCTAAAAACCCACCGTTGTATACAAGAAACGTTACGTGTGTGACTAATATTCTGGTATGTAATCAACTAAAAATTCATCAACTAAAAGTCATTAATTTTAACGATAAACGCTAATGTGAATCATGCGTTTTTCACGCACTTCGAGTTGAGGAACTAGCGCATTTCTATCAAACTAATACAATATTATGGAGCCATTTTCCAGTTACTGGCGTACCATGATACTATCTGAAAAACAAACAATGTTAATCGATGTAATTGAATACTGCTTAATGGAATCAGAAAGCTTTTGTTCACTATGTCCCGATTCCGTGAAGCGTACATACACTATACGACGAGGAATCAATGTCGATATAGGATGGGATGCTGTGGCTTTGAATTATCGAGTTTATTTAGGAATTAGAGTGGGTAATGTCTGCATGTCAATTAACTGTATTTGCTTATCATATATTCTGGTATGTATTGAATGAGATACGTTTCACATCACTATTCACATCTTTGAGAGACATAAAACCATGCAAAAAGGCTTTGGAAAAACGTGAGTTTATGAAATAAAAGCGTTTAAGATAAAGACAGTAAAATTCCCTTAACTACTCCAGATTTAACAATTTATTTATCATGAACTCGAGTATGGCCCCATAATTTGTTCAAGAACAGGCATATACAGGTAACATCGTTCTCATTAAAAAGTCAGTCGTTGTGTCATTGAAATCAGAGATGTTTACAAGTCAGTCAAACAACCCATTCACCTCGTCGATAATTATGTGTTCGATAACATGAATCAACATTTGGACTGATGTAGGTTGAAGAAAATACACAAATGATAGTGTGTTACTTGATAACACAATATGAGAATGAATGCCTCCTGAGGCATTAAGTCATTAAGAGTCATTAAGTCATAAAGAGTGGTGAAAACAACATGAACACTGTCAGATGCACAATCGAGTCGTAGATGACTAGCTAACTGAGTTACAAACCAAACAACATTATGTGCTATGGTATTGATATGTTCATTCCGAGTTCGTTGTTTCTGGGTTAATGCATGCTAGTCCGTACATAATATAATCAACGGTTCAATCAAGTCTTAATAATTAAACGTTATAACACTGGATACTGATACCGAACCGAGCACCACATCAGAAAAGTGTTAAAGGTCCCTTGTGAGTACAATTCTTTGGACTACGGATCTTTCTGAAGTCTTGTGGCACAGAACTTGTAGACAAATGAAGGTAAAGAAACATTAAATAACGTGTGTTAACTATATACATTTATGAAAACTTCGTTGAACGACATGGTTATGTGGTTGAGTAAAATCATTCAAGTTTGTTCGAGCAATTGTCAAGGCTCTCATCGAATCCAGATGAACAACTGTGTTGAAATCTAGTTGCGACAAACAGCGAACAATGAGCAAACATTAACCCTACTACGATGTGCGTACTTGAACCACATACTAAAGCTATGCGAAAAAAGCTGCAACTTAAACAACTCATGGTTATATGTACGCATCTTTTATGCAGAGTACATCAGCGCAAACCCTTTATTTACGAAATCATAATTAGTATATATCTTAATTGCAACTGAAAAAACATCATAGGTTTGCGATTTGCATTGCTTATTTATTTTTTTTGGTTCGTTTATTTGCTAACTTTCTTGTTAATCGAAGTTCAATGTGCTTGTTAGAATTTAAAAAAAAACGGGCAAAAGCAGTTTGTTATTGCGTCTAACCAGAAATGATTAACAACTGCATTTTTATGTGATTAATTCTTGGCTAAGTGTGAGGTGTTGGATGCCTTCAACCGGTTTAAACCCACATGATTTGCATGGACCGTTCCAAGGCGGTCGTCTAAGCTTCCATCATGATGTTATATTTAATAAATAAAAGACTAGCGTACACAAAAGTCTATTCCTACAAAAATTCTGGAGTTGCAATTGTTGTATACATTTCTATATCACACATCCCTTATACAATATCCGTATTTCTCGCACGAAACTAATTTCAATACATTCAATGCTTGATTGCTAAATTGAAAGAAATTTTTTTAGAATTTACACACCTGATTCGAGATAGAAATCCCTAATAAACAACACCAAATTGTGACCATCGAATCAAACCATATCGGAAGAAGTATCGAGACATGTTACCATATATTTTTCAGGCAAGTCTAGAACCTTGAAAACTCTGATAAGGCATTAACAAACAAAGTGAGTAGTTTCATTGCGAAAAAAAACGATGTCAGACTATGATGATTTAAAGCTCTGAAAAGGCTCTGAAAAAAATATGTATGTGCAATTACAACGTAAGTCCAGTATTTGTAAATACATCACTGTCCTATTGTGTACTAACGATTGTCTACGTTTGTCATGTTAATTTTGTTATAAGAGTGGTTTGGAATATTTATTTTAAATACGCCCCATACTCTTTTACTCGTTCGAGTAAACATTGAAAATAAATCTCAAAAAGAAAATGTCATTATTTTCTAAAAATGGACTAACAATTTCGTTTCGGCAGAGAATCACTTTTGCGCCATTAAGTTGAATGACTTAAGGATGTATTGTTGTTATACGTACCACAATACAATAAAACGGGATATTCAGATAAATATATTTTGTTCTCATGCTCTCTAGAGAGAGATAATAATATCGACAGCTTTATTGTTCTCTTTCGGTTAATATCATTGTGTCCGCCTATATCAATGTTTTCCATATTATTAAATTAAACCGTTCAATTACACGCAGCGATGTCAGTGCTTACTGCGTCCGGTAAAGCGCCCTGATGTTTAATCAGCATTTCCAGTTTATTTGCCAATCCATAGGAGTAATTTTTATATTTCAATTCGCATAAAATGATACAATGCAAGACTTGTTTTACTCTTTTTGCATTGATTGTCGTATATACCGCCATTGACTTTATTGATGTATGATAACAATAATTCTATTCCGCAACTGGTTAAGTCGTCTTTAAATTAAATATGTGTTGCGCATGCGCAATCAGTGTCGATTGTATCTGTCTCTTTTATTGTGGTACTCTTAGCGATTATTATTCTCATTTGTTGTAGTGCCAAAGATAACGTTGATCTCATTTGCACTTCGCGTTATATAAACCTTCCACCCTTGACATGCTATTTAGATTTTCCGTATCGTCTTACACTTACATCGCTTTCTACATTAGGACCATTCCCAATCCACTCGTATCATATAAATACACGTTGACCTTGTTATTAACAAACGTGAGACTTAAAATAATGCAGACCGCCCGTCCGTGACTGGTAAGTAGATTTGACTGTTTTGCCTAGAACATATAACGTTTGCTAAAAGCCATTGATTCTCCCACAGTTGATGTTTATAACAATTGTCTATCAACCCATCCTGACGTTGAGATTAGCATTAACCAGCGTTGGGCTTATATCAATTCAAAAGAGTTATTATTTGGTTTCGTCCAACACCAACACCGCTTGCTACATCAAACGGATACTTATGACCCCCTTCAATTCAACCTCATTTGGATCTTGACCTTGAGCTAATTTCTAATTGATAGATTTAGTAGGTTGTCATTTTCTTTTTATCTTAATACTGATTTTAATTATTCAAACGACTTACCAGCACTCCGTTGAAGCCACCAACCGAATGCATGTATGTTTATCACAGTGTCTTTTTTTAATTCAATGACGCATTGTAAACAGAAATATGGTGATTTGTTAACATGTATATTTTTTGGGTGTATTTGAAATTTTGTTGATATCGTAGGATATGAATTCATATAAAATAATATTTCAATTAATGGTACATAAAGTGTAAATAAAGAGCTGCATCTAGGTCACACTAAAAGTGTCCAAAAAGACTAAATTATAATCGCATGTAGGTGCTCAAAAATAGTAAAGACAACTTATGCTAAGAAAAGTAAGCATCGTTCTGCCATGCATGCACGCACAATGTATGTTTGCACTTAAATATTGTCTTCTTGTAAAATAGCACTCAGCGTCGAAGAACCAGAAAACATGTAAAAATACGAAACAGATTAAACATCGTTCGTTGAACCGGCTCTCTATGGGGGAGGAGGATTTTAATATCAACAATCTTATGTGGCTTATTCGTTTAATACAATAACATTCGCCCACATCTATGTTTACGTTGTTTTTAAATTCCAACATTCACGTAAACCTGCGCCAGGGGTTGCTGCTCTCCTTGACTCACCTTGTGATTATTCATAATTTTCAGTGACAAATGTTGCGTTTGAATGAGAACGTAACACACTATAAGGCATGTGCTTTGTGCCTAATACGGAGGTTCAATATCAGGCAATGCTTCATCCATAACGATGGTCTTATCCGTTGATAATATGCAATTGGAAAGGAATAAAAACACAACACTTTCGTTGATGATTGTCTGGAATTCTATTTCTCTTTATTGAATTGCTCTGTTTACTATGATTATTTTATTTCACCGTCATTGTTTGCCTGAAATGCTCAGATTCGGTGCAAAGTATAGTATTGTATCGATTATTGTCTAACTCGTACTACAGTTATTATTTATCTCTGTTGCAATTCCAGGGAAGAATTATCTGTATATTGCATTATATCTGGGTATTTCATACCAGTTATGTCTTTCCAATGCTATTATATGATCTTGCAGCGGTATTGTTATTTAGTGATTATAAAAAATGCAAGAGATTCCAATGTTGATATTATAATGTATATTGCATTGTCATGATGATTACTATCTTTTTTCACCAATTTTCTTCGTCTCAATGATTTTTCTTTTTTTGACCATACCTTAAATCTAATTCTTTTATATACAACATACACCTTTGAAAAATAAAACGACTTTCTATTAAAATATTTATATCCGATTATATATGTTTTACAAGTTAATATATATCGGCGATAATAAAGTGTGTATGAAACTGTTGGCACTTTATCTGATGCTGTGGTTTTCGTAAACTAATCTTACACTGAATTTATACACGAGTTCAAGTTTCATACGCAATCGCCAAGGAGACGCTGAGCTAACATATCCAAGCACTCATGGGATGATTCTTCTCAACTTTCAGGAGTCTGCTGAAAATAATTTATAATTATTATATTATAATGCCTTATAAGATCAGTAGAGTGGAGCTTTCTTAATCGAAAACCAGAAGTTTAGCAACACGAGGTTGGGAGCGCGAAAGATCTGTATTTCGACCAGAATGTTATGTACTGTACGAACATTTTGATGTTTGCTGCTGATAAAGTCTAATAGTTTATGAGACGTCATTTTCAACTATACATATGAGAACATCAACATTTTATTTTTCAATCATAAATATGTCATTAATTATGTCGTAGCTGTTTCGTTTGCATTGTTACAGCGTTTTATATAACAGGTTCATCGTCTACTACATTTTTAAAAATGTATCGAAACCATGTTTTTTCAATAATTTTTAACAAACATTTTAGATAACATTACTGCATAAATGTTGAAAACAAAATCCTCACGTGCCATATTAATTTATAATCCATGCAGCTGCAAATGAAACCTTCGTCATCTAATTAGAACGAGTAATGTTTCCAGTTTGCAGTTTTCCAGTTTTCAGTTTTCGAGTTTCTCTTCTTTCCATTACGTTCTGCATTATAAACGCTAATTAATAAACTGTGTTGTTTCGGCAGAGTGTTCGGGAAAGTTAAATTATTACTTATAAGGTTCAATGTGCAAAAGTAATTCAACTTGTATCTTCAATATCGATTTGTTATATTTTTCATCCTATGGTTATTAACTTATTATAGAAATCTAAGAACTTTGGACTACAAAACAAAAAAGTTGCATATTTATTTACCCAGTCGCGACCCAACACCGTATCCATAACGCTATAGATACCGTACGGCTGCGTTGTTTATCGTGCTATTACTGGAATAACACTTCCAAATTATGATCACTCATGTGGTAAATAATTGCACGGATCTTCAAAACACCACAAAAAATGTGTGACTGATTCTGTGTCGGTCATAAATACGACTATCAGGGCGTATATTTCTCTTTACTCGAAATTATAAAATTCGCTGGTAATAGATGCCGGCAATGGCACTGTTGTGTTCAGGCAAAAGCCATGGTAATTTGTCCAGCGGACGAAAGACCTCGAGCTTTAGCTCTTAAAATTTAATATCACACTAACATAATTCCTGAAATATTGACCACCTCTGATTTATAAAATATTAATAAAATGTGCACATCTCGTTGTTGTCATCATGGTGAGAAAAGTATCTACAATCATTAAATCATAAATGGAGCACATATATATGACAAAGAAACAAAGAATAAAACATATGCTCCCACACAACCATGGAACAAACACATAGTCGTTTCCTGAAATTGAGTCAGTAAGAATGTGATGCAAAATGTTTTTATAATTCTTATGCATGCATTAAGTGTTTTGGTATTGCTATACAATTCATTAACATAAAATAAATAGTCAAATAGTAAACTTCTTTGAACATAAACTAATTTGTGACCTTGATATTGCTCTAATGCTAACATATCAATTTTAATATAGAACACCATTACGAATTAAACATATGAAGTCATACGGAAACCAACCCACTTCAGACAAAGTTCCGGAGACGTGCGGTTCGTCTTTGCTGTTTATTATTACAATTTAAATCCTCTTCACTAAGTTTGCATGTTCCGAAAACAATGCTGATCAAACAAATGCAGTAGATCAATGAGGTGCTTTACTAAGAACATATGATAAGATCAGTGTTGATGCATTAGTCGAACATAAAACTTGTCATCCTCCACAAAAACTGCAGCATTCCTGGCAAGGTTTTATCATAAGTTGCGAGTTGGCCAGAAAATTCTGTTTTACAATTGTTACTGGCGTGAAAACATGGAAATTGTCTGTGTGCATCCACAAAAGGAGTTCTTTTTTTTTTGATAGCACAATATCCGATTCCAAAATATGTATTGCATTAGTAACTGCATTACTATATACATTACTGAATTTAAAGGAACATGTTTTATCTCAGTTTTCGACGTTAGATCTAAAACAAATCAACTGTGAACTTTTTTTTTACCGCATACCAGATTAATTTAAATGTGTAAACATAATCTTACTTAAAACCCGGATTTGTGTTAATGAACAACTTAATTTACAGCGTTTGTTACAGCATTGAATTACTTTAACCATGCATTATACACGACCAAAATATAAAGCGTAAATACCATAAGACCATTGCGTGATTTATAGCACAGAATTCCCATCATTACATTTTGAATAGATAACTGGAAACTTGCTTTGATAAGATGATTAATTTTTCATTAGCTGCTTTATTGTCGGAATCGATTTTGAATTCAGGGCAAAACACGAGACCACGAGGGTCGTGTCGTGCGTCAGGGGCTACCATGTCCGATACTAAGTCACGCAATGTGTCGCGGTATCATTAGCGGACATTATTACTGAAACGAATGAAGAAGAATACCTGCATAGACACTGTTTGGAAATGTCACAGTGTCCAATTTTAAGCGACTGGGATCATAAAGTAAGGTAACGCCGTCTCATTAGCGGACATTATGACTGTAACTAATGAAGAAGAATACCTGCAGATACACTGTTTGGATATGTAACAGTGTCCACTTTTATACGAGGGGGTCATAAAGTGGAGAGATCAGGAAAATACACATTATAACGAAGGTTTCAACTCTCAAATGCAAGGTTTTTTTAATTTCTAAATATATTTTGGTATTTTATATAATTATTTAAATAGTTATGATAACAAAGTTAGAGACTCGACTAAATAACAAAAATTGGCAACTAAACTTAAAAAAAAAACTTTCTAAATGAAATCAATTATTCATAAATTAAATGTACATATAACGTTCTAAGTGCAATATGTAAAGTGAAAAAAGACGTCTCCGCAAGAAACTTGACAGTATCAGCAGCAACCATCAGCAGGTGAATGTTGATTGTGTATTGCGTGTTCGACCATACGTTTTTGTCACATCCACTATATCGTGTTTATTGAATTTTTTCCCGCTACCTCCACGAATGAATAATCCGTGGAATAATTTGTTTGATTAATTTACTAAGCGTTTACATTATCGCAATAATACAACTAACAAGCATAATATCGCTTGAAAAGATTTTTAGATCGTGCTTTAATCTTTCCATTTGTGATGTATTTGTCGCTCCATTGCAAAAAAAATGATCGCAGCGTTTCTAGGGTGTCTTGAATCATGCTCGTGGCGATGTACATCTTTAGACGGGTTCAAAAATTCAAAGTCACGCGTGTACAACTGCACCGCCTTGGACAGATTCATAAGTTCAAAACGAGTCTTGTATGAACCTATCTTATCAGTGATCAATCGAATCCTGAAAACTGAGACTAAAGCAACACTCCTGATTATCCAGAGAATATGTATACAGCGCCTCCATGACGTTGGCTAAATAACTATTAAAATATATAAATTTTGCGGACGATTGGTTTTGGTTTGCAAAATCGACAATATTAGAAGGTACAAAACAAAGAATCAACACAATTTGATCTCAGACACACACTTCTACTAAAGCAAGTTTGAACAACATATTCGCAGATTTATATCACTTGCAAAGAGATATTAATTATGATGTGTGATGTACAAAACAACATTATATTATGGTGCTTCACTTAACGCAACAAGCACTGGTATGTTACAAGGAACGGAATCAAATAGCAGAATCAAATTACGATGCATACATGAATGTGGTCGGACGAAATTATATTAATTGAATTAGCAACATCAGGCTGTCGATATTACTCTCTCTCTCTAGAGAGAGCGAGAGAACGAAAGATGTTTATCTGAATTGGCAGAATTGCCATTATGCTTGAATTTATGTGACAGCAGAAAATACCCAAGCAATTCAACTAAATAGTGCATAAGTGATCCGAAACCGTACAGAAAGTGTCGTTATTATGGTCGTTTCAGTAGACAGTAGTGTTGGCTCCAAGTATCTGCTATCATACCAAATATGTGTACAAATGCACATGAAGCAGGCGTTATAGGAAACAACTGAGCATACATGAACGAGCAATGCTTCCTTTGATTCCAAGACGACCTCTGGAGCGAGTAATGTGATTAATGCGGTGAATAATGAAAAAATATCTGTTTTTCAAACGTTTGCTTGATCGCGCGTTAAACACGTGTATTTTACTCAATTCCTGGAATTTCCGGAACTTCTTTTACAAAATAAGCCCCCGCCTATCGTTTGTTGTAGAATAACCACATTTATTTTCATTCCTTGCTTCACAAAAAAGTCGCGGGTCGTGTTAGAATTAACAATAATATTATATAAAAGAAACATGAAGTATTCCTTTCATGTTCATGTTTATGATGAGCAGCTCGAGATGAGACCCATGCAAGCAAAGTATGAAAGTATATAAATATTAAACGTCTAAGTGCCTAGTATGATACTCGAACACATTCTGTAGCGTCTTTTTTTATTTACGGATCCGTATATTAAGAAAATGTTAGTGTGGGTATTGCATCATTATAGTGCATTCATGTGTTTTGCTTACTTGCCATTATTTTGCATTCCCCATAAACCCACTCAACGCAGTTGTCCATCAATTTTCAAAAATCAAAGTTAGAACTCAGACGTTTCGACAAATCGTTGTCTTGTCATTTATAGTCAACGTCAAGAAGAGTTAAGTCGAAATAGCAATTGTTTGGACAAAGAAAAGCGATAATGAAACTATACACAACCAAGTGTTCGCAGGAATTATCCACAACCACGTAATCTCAGAAACTATACACAGCCACGTGATCTCAGGAAACTATCCCCAACCACGTAATCTCAGGAATTATCCACAACCACGTGATCTCAGAAACTATCTACAACCACGTGATCTCAGAAACTATCCACAACCACGTAATCTCAGGAATTATACACAACCGCGTGATCTCAGGATTTATCCACAACTACCTGATCACAGAAACTATACACAACCACGTGATCTCAGAAACTATCCCCAACCACGTGATCTCAGGAATTATCCACAATCACGTGATCTCATGAATTATCCACAATCACGTGATCTCAGAAACTATACACAACCACGTGATCTCAGAAACTATCCCCAACCACGTGATCTCAGGAATTATTCACAATCACGTTATCTCAGGAATTATCCACAACCACTTGATATCAGGAAATATACACAACCACGTGATCTCAGAAACTATCCACAACCACGTGATCTCAGAAACTATCCCAAACGAACTGATCTCAGAAACTATACACAACCACGTGATCTCAGAAACTATACACAACAACGAGATCTCAGAAACTATCCACAACGACGTGATTTCAGAAACTATACACAACAACGAGATCTCAGAACTATCCACAACCACGTGATCTCCTCAGAAATTATACAAAACCAAGTGATATCAGGAATCCATCCCTAATCACGTGATCTCAGGAATAATTCACAACCACGTGATCTAAGGAATTATACATAATTACGTGATCTCAGAAACTTAACTACGTGATGTCAGGAAACTATCTCCAACCACGTGATCTCAGGAATTATGCACAATCACGTGATCTCAGAAACTATCCACAACCACGTGATCTCAGAAACTATACACAACCACGTGTTCTCAGAAACTATACACAACCACGTGATCTCAGGAATTATCCACAACCACGTGATCTCAGGAATTATCCACAACCACGTGACCTCATGAATTATCGCCGTAACTGAATCGGCTCATCAACCGCCAAATCATCTTCCGAGTCCGCCATTTTTGCTTTGCGTGTTTGTGAGGTGAACAAGAACACGGGCCCCGCACAAACATAGAACACGAACACGATCCATGAGAGCGCGAAAGAATATCCGTACTCGTGATTGGCTGACGTCGGGAAACGCTCGGGTAAGTGCTCGTGCGCGTATTCCGTTGTCCGGATGAACCCTTCATTCATCACCACGATGCAGGCCGCTGCAAAACAGACACAAGATTGAGGTACTGTCAGTGATTGCTGGGGAAACAGTTCAACATTTAATACAAGTCGTTAATAGTATTGCTCCCTCGCGGGGGTTACAGCTATACAAGAACTTGGCACATATTGATGTCAATGTTATACTGGACAAATTATTACTATAAAAATAATAGTATTCAATACTGAACTATTCGATTTAATTTTAGAATGCACGTTCTGATAATTCTTATACTCGTTAAAAACGAAAAGAGAGTAGGATATTTCATAACAAAAAGTAGCATTTCATTTTCATGGAAAAAAAACATCTGCGGTTTTCAGATACAATATGGCATATGTTTTCGTTTCGTCAATCATGATTTTTATTTTCATGGGCAAAACATCTGCGGTTTGCAGATAACATATTGCATGTGTTTACGCTGCGTCAATCGTGATCAAGCACGAAACGTTATTTACATAAATGGCGTCAAGGTGTATACATCTTTCTTATCTGGGAGTAAAAAATAAGCGTTTTTGTCATTGGTTCGTAAGCATAATTCGGCTTTCATATCAAACAAAAATATGTACTGCCTGTGCTTGTTTTTTTGTGTTTTGGAAAGCTGTTCTAAAGAGTTTTGAATATATCGCCTATATAGCATGTCTTCAATAAAAAGAAATACGAAATAAGTAAATCCCTTTATGCTTTTTGTTTCATCCAATTAAAAAAAAAAAATCGCAGGACTTCGCAAAAGCAAAATGAAATGTTTAATATATACTGCACCAGTTATTAAATAAATGTATATTTATTGAGAAATCTTGATATTTTAGTGCGTGCACATGTAAAAAAAAAAAGACTGAGACGAAAAAGTGCATAACAGCGTTAAATCAAGAATGACAATTCTTTATTTTAAGACACTGAATCAAATATTATTTCGGTGAAGAATACATATATAATCAAATGACAACATTATACTAAGCTATTGATGTAATTACAGTAAACGTTGGTGTTATTACAATAGACATAGCTGTTTACATTTATTTCATTAAGGATGTTGGGCTAACAACTCAATGACATAAACATTTTTAAATTAGGTTTCAGGTTTTCATACAAGGAACATACTTTAAACCACTAAACGTGGCACCATACGTTATAGCTTCCTACACTTTGTCTGTCTATAACACACTATCGAATATTATCTAGAACATTCCTTTTACTTTACACTTTAAAGATAATTTTCAAAGAAGCAAACGGGAGTGCTTCAAAGCGGTCGGGTAAAGTGACTTTATATACGCAACAATTAAAAGTAAGTATCCCTGGAAACGTTGCAAAATACATATCCACTCAATATCATGCAGTTATGATAAATTGTATGGTGATTTTTATATTTCAAAGTCAAATTGCTCCATTTTCGAATCAGACGTTATGCTGATTGAAATCTTTATAGACAAAACCTCTCTCATCATTCCTTGCATTTCAATAAGCACAAACAGATGGCAAAAAGTTTATTTTATAAAGCTCGGAATAAAATGAACCCTACATCGAATGCTTACAAAGAATACATACCTAAAGAGAACATTTAAAATAATAACGTAATAATGCCAAGCAAACTTTCAAAAGTACATTCTTGGAAAAATAGAGAAATTATAGTCCAAACGAACACACTCAAAATTTAATGCGAATTAATAATTTCTTTCACACTTCAAATGCAAAACTATTGCAATGACCTTCCAAATAAAGTGAAACAGCTAGAAAATAGCTTACTGGAAAGTGAACAAAAGACACAATGTACATTGTTCCTTAAAAATGGAGTCGACTTGGCATAGGAAACTCAGAATACGTTCGGACATCAAAAGCATATTGCCTGAACAAAATCCAGTTTGATTTATCATAAATTGGCGTATCACGAGACTTTGTTTATTCAGCCCAACGTTCTTGGAAGATAGCGTTTGACATGGATATAGCGAACGGTTCGTATTTTAAAAGGATTACATGGAATTAATTGTGCACAATTTCATTTAATTGGATTTGCTGAAGGTTGGGCATTATAACTTGCATAGAGAGAAAATCTTAACGGTAACCTTCATGTACTAGTATTTCTTCATAAACGAGTAATAATTATTGTTAAGGTTAAACCATAGAATAACAATACACGAAATGTTACATTTCTCTACACATTTACTGTTTACAACAAATGTACCCTAAACTAGCAACATAATAATCGCACTGTTGCAATCACGCCTGCAGAATGAAACACAACATGACCTGACGGGTAACGGACAAGAATAATGATCCCAAGTGACTCTGAATTACACCGAATATGAACGGTATGGCGCTAATTGCGCATTTATAATGACTTGCGCATATTGCTCAGTATCAACTGTATAATAAGGTATGTTGGTGGAATTTGCTTACCAAAACGATTACTTAGAAGCTTTGAGACGAACGGAACTGGTATTGTTTAGAGTGCAGTCAATCTTTGAAATCAAAATATGTTTGCTCGGTAATGACAACACGTATCTTCATGTGATGACTCTCTGGTATTTATTATTTCTTAGTCATATTTGTTGTTCTGTGAATGATAACCTGTAAAACGATGTACAACCGTTGTTTTTCATTGACACTGGTAGATGATAACCAAATACCAATCACACAATTATCTTGATTTATTGCTACACGAATTTCGCAATCATATGCTATCTTTTCGTTTTATACATACACGTTTATCATTAACGATTAAACCTTTTGTTCATAGATTGTGATGATGTATATCATTTAAATGTGTACTTTTGTGCTGTAATCACTCTCTTAATCTTTTTATTAGATGGTTAAAGTGCAGTTAGGATATTACCATTTGCTATAAGGCGAAAACAAAAAATGACAAAATATCGTTTGTTTCTTCATAATTATATGTGTATTTGTTGCGTATTTGGCTGTTGTTTCTTGTTATTATATTTTATTTTATGCCATACTATTTTGGAATTTAGTCTTTGTTACAAATAAAGTATCATATGTTATAATCCGATTTCCCTCCTGCTGGTAAAGTTGAAGTTTCACTTATTCCGTTTCTCGTATATGGCAAATATGAACGTCTCTACCAATCACACTTAAACGTTATGCAATAATAAGTTTATAAAACCCTTTTAAAACCACGCAACAATTAAATACAAAATACTCCTAATAACGGATATCTTGAAATGTACGTTATATTTCAGTAATTACTTATTTATATTTTTCTACCTAAGCTCCTGCAGAAGATTCCTATCATATATAAAGTGTGTGTATGGTTAACTAACACAACGTGAACAATTCAACGCTGTTTTTGACAGATGTAGATTGATATTAACGTCAATGCTTATCAAGAGGAAACCTTGTTTTTATCTTGATACTTTAAATAACCCCGATTGATGTAAGTAATTGATTCCTCTGCATATTACTGGAATTTGCCGGAGCACGTTTTTTTTGTTGTTGGTGCATTTTTACCGTAATTGTTTTAGGTTACTAGATGTTGCACACCGCTGTGTAGTTTCGTGTGTAAATTAATATACCACAGTTATAATATAGCTGCACAATATATAGGTACACATGTTCTTGATTATGTTTTAGTGGTTTCTTCAATGATCATTGATCCATTGTGTCTTTGATTTAAACACATTAAATTGGCTTATCGGGTTATTATTTGTGATGACACATTTTGGAAACAACAGTACGGTAGGGAATGAAGGTTTGTTTCAGACTCAAACATTTTAGAACAATATTTCAAGTATATTTTCATATAAGAACCATCAACAAAACTATTAATACCTTTAGAAGACTAAATAAAATGTCTACAAAATGCTTAAGTTATCAGAAAGTACACATGGCGTATTGATATCAGTGATTTGTCACTGAATGAAACCAACTTCTCTATGACTTCGAAAAAGTCAAATGGATTATTTACTTAACGGAATAATTGTGTATAGAAAGCATTTATTTCATGTCATTGTAATGTAGAAATACTAACATCAGGTTTTCGAAGTTACTTTTAGACGTTTGCGATGTTGAACTCGTATTGATGAGTTGCACAAACAAGCGCCCAACAAAACAATGTAAATGCACTGATTTAGCGGTCAGTATCCACCTTGTCTGATGTATTAAAGCATAATTTATTGAAAGTTTTGTTCAAAGGAAGTATCTTCTTAACGAAAATCTAGTTTCGGCGGAAAGTGTGTCCCTGACTAGCCTGTACGGACTGCACAAGCTAATCTGGGACGACACATTACGCACAAGCATTTAATCTAGTTAACACAGAATGTGGTTCTTTTATATCTGATAAAGATTGTACCCGGAGGAAATGCCGATGGATCATGCGAAGCTGTACAGTTTCTGCAATTTCTGTTATTAATGATCAGCCTTTTTGCTTCATTATGTTCATCAATTATTAGCGGCGGCATCATGTTTAATTCAGTCCGGCTTTCATTTGCTTGATTCATATTTCTAGTAAACCAATATAATAATTAATTGTCTAGGGGACAGTTTCAATCATTGTCAACACTCTATCACATCGCGATTGTTCTATATGATTTCAAGTTTGTATTGTCATTGCATCAATGGTGGTAGAGTAATTGCAAAAAAAAAATCATTAATAACTTGGAGACAAATTGCAGATCATCATGTTTCTAATAAATGTGTTTGCATGTGTGTTCAGGATGGAGGCTGCCCTTTTAATTCTGGTGTGTAGGTGGTGATGTTCTATCAATGTCAAAAGCGAATATAAAAATTAATTACTCTGAGTATGGCCGATATTCCAATAAATCATAAATATGTCAGATTCATTCCGATATCACAGACCGTAAAATTAAAATGGGATTAAATCTCATGATAAAGACTACTCAAGCATGATAAATATGTTGTTAGTGTTACGTCACAATGCAACATATATCCATGATGTCAAAGGTCTTGAGCGAAAAAACAAACGATTTGCTGAACAACTCACATAGTGACTATGGAAGTGATGTAACGTATTTCTGTTCGTTAGATTGATTCAATGTTCGTTACAGTTTCTTTTCAGCACACGGGGTATCACACCAGGTACAAACATACACAAATTACCAAAAGTCGTTAGTCGTGAGATGATAATTATGTGTCATCTAGTGTATCCAATATTAACATCGCATTCTCCAGTAAATTTGGACTGTGAAAACATACTAAGTAATGACTTCTAGTAATGCATCACTGTTGAATGGTGCCAAAACGTCATTAACTACCTGTAACACACATATGACTTGATCTGAAACCGTTAATGGGACTATTGTTAAATTACGCAGTCACACATTCTAACGTCCGCTGGTGGAATATTAACATAGCATTTTTGTTTTCATTAATGTACGTTTATTGTTTAATGTTAGAACATGGAAGCGCACATTGAGGTAGTGACGAAAGAAATGTAAATACAAATTGCACTTGTTTCGTGTAATAAAATAAAATTGTGTTGGAAACATGTATACGAACTGTACGAAAAATTAGGTTTATATGAAAAAAAAGTTTTTTATATTGAGTTAACAAGCATTGATAAATACGCGGACAGACATGAGACTCCCAGCGTCCCGCGTTGACCGTAACTATACAAGTATACCAATCCCAAAGAGATGCCAACGGCACGGGACCGGAATCGACGAATAAATCAGTATGATGGACATCGGGGATGTAACGTATGCAATTACGAAGACAATCTTATTACGATGTAATTTGATTTGTATTGACACCAAAAATTGTTTGAGCATAATTCTGAATGAAAATGTTAATGCATTGAAGAGCAAACTAAACACTGTTACATATTTTGCTCTTTTGAGTTGACCCGGTATTTCATTTTGCCGTTTTACAACCTGCTAAGGTTAAATAGATTTATTATTCATTTCTTCGAAACAATCACATTTTTATTTTAAATAAAGACAATACAAAGACAATTAAGACATCATCGCATTGACCCACACAAATAGCTATGGTTTGTTTCTGATACAATTTGGATCTTTGTTCACTAAAATTGACATTCTTTTTAAAGTTTGCGCCTTTGATATAGCGCTCACACCAACTAAACATCCCATCAAGCCTTTTCAAAATTATCTTTTCAACGTACACCAACACGTCCATTAGGTAAACAATGTTATTGCAATGCTATTGTATATAAGATCAGAAATCTATAAAAGGCCCACATTGTAATATAACCGAAAACAGAAGGTTGTCGCGTCCGTCAGACGATCGATACCAGTATAGGACGGTAAGTCCGTATAATCGACCAAAGGTTTGGATAGCATCTAATGTGGAATGTTTAAATGCTTTTCCTTTTTTGTTTTCATAACGCCGCGGTCGCAAAACAAAGCTGCTGGTAATGGTAGGATAAGGTTTGATGGGAGTCGTAAATCAAAAGGTCGTTTACTGTTCCGATTGTTTCCAATTGACAAAACAATAGAGCCTCGCTCTGGGAAAACGAGGCTTAATGCTTGTGTGTAAATTGCCTTCCAATATTTGCCTGTGCAGTCCGCACAAGCTTATCAGGGACGACACTTCGCTTTAATTGTAGTTTTCGTTTCATCTTAGCGAAAACCCAGTTTAGTCTAAATTGACTGCACAGTCATATTTGGGACGAATTGTTAATGCATCATTCAGAGTAAAATGTATTAGACTACGATGTTATTCAATACAAGCGCTTTGTTTGTTGCAGCCCATTACACGATTGGTAATTAACCCATTTGTGCCTAGTTGACTCTCCCATCCTTCTTAATTGGATAAAAAAAATCCAAAATTAGGGATGTCTAGTATATTTATTTCTATATTTTGAATATTTCTTACAGAAATTACTTTAAGAAAACAGAGCAGACCCTGATGAGACGCCGCATCATGCGGCGTCTCATCTGGTCCTACGCTGTTTGGCAAGGCCTTTTTTCTTCACGCTAGGCATAAATGGGTTAAGGCGCTTGATTCAGTTCGAGTATAGGTTCTGAGCGTGCTATGGATAACCAACTAGTGTACTGTTTTTTCATACACTGAACATATGAAATGTCCATGGTGACCTGGGAAAATGATTAGGAAATATCAAGGGATTTTATATAGTTTGTAGCTTGTATAATGTACAGCCACAATTGTTTTGCTTGCAACATACAAGACAGCGTAACGTCTGATTATTATTCATGTCTTATAACCTAGCAGCTTCCACTATCAAATGAAAAATCGCAAAAAGGTATCGTGTGGTTAAATAAGCGAATGTTCGAATTTATGTCTATTTAAATTATAAGGCCGGAAAAGTCATTTGTTTCCGCTAATATCGCCAAAAAAAGTAGGGTAGTAAGGTCGGCGGAACTTTTTGAGTCGTTAACTTTTTTTAAATTGATTCTCAATTAAATAAGAATATGCGATAATATGCAGAAATTTTCCAAATCTCTTTTTATTATTTTGTTATGCAATTTGAGCTAAATTTAAGTGAATGTAGGAAAAAAGATCGAATTTATCAAAAAGGATATCAAAGTAACAGTTATTATTTTAATTAAGAAGCAATGATAAAAAACCCTGGAAAGCCAAAAAGTTGTTCAGGGTCGGTACTACAACTCGGATCAGCGGAAACAGAAACTGTGTTATGCCTAACAGTACAAAGCTATAGGTTACATAATACTAATAGGAAGTGGAATTTGGGGGGTTACATGCAGCCAGTTTGCTATTAAGCACATATGATGCAGGTCCTGGTGCATAAGATTTAAAAAATGCATTTCAAATGATAAGTTTTGGTATCAGTTTAAAGGTACATGTGTAAGTCACAGGGCAAAAGGCCTGATTTGTGCATTTCTTTGTATGTTGGTGGTTGCCAGCCTCAATAGTAGGGCATATTTTTGCATTCAAGATGGCCGTGGCGGTGCTTTTAAAACCGGTGCATATGTTCTAAGGTAATTATTTTGAGTTACAACACATAGAATTTTTTCTAATGCAGCTCTTTTGTTAGCTTATGAAACCACCTTTCCAGTCATGTATAGTGATATATTGCCTATACGCTCGGTCAAGGTGAAATTTGAGATCAAAGATTGCGAATTCTATATATAACGAAGAAGGAAATTAATTGCGCATGCGTAACCTATACAAAGCATTATAAAAGTACAAAAGCAAACACCAGATATCGAACATTTAAGGTTGTTAATTATTAACATGGATTCTGATTTTAACCGTCTGACACAAAGCCAAGCATTATTACACATAAATATTTATGTTTCCCGCTCATACATTGACCTTTATTTTTTTTAAGACGATTGTTAACACGTGTGTCAGCACATTATGATAAAAGTAAACGGATACATGCACCCCGACAAAAGGGAAAGAACATGGTCCGATATACAATTGTGTAAATAAAACAAAATGGCGCACACGCGATGGAACACGATATAAAAAATAATAACAACATGCGTCGCGTTATTTGCTTGTGCCTCACCATTTATAACTTCAAGTATTCGTCCTTACTACTAATGAAAAATGATTAATATAATTTAATACCAAACGGTTTAAAACCAGATCTGGAGTGTTGGTGATGTCAGTGGTTATTTCAACGTACAGCGCAATTCATAGTTAGGATGAAGAGTTCTAGATAGATAAACGATAACCTTTATTCGCAATGATAGTATTTTTGTCTTTGATTTATGTTTATATGTTTATGAGCACATTTTCGACATGTTTATCATAATTATATAAGTATCCATACATTTAAATAACCTTTCTTAACAATATCGCCGAAAATAAAACTGAAAACATCGGTGAAGAAGATTTGGCAAAGATATGGTAGGATAAACCTTCTAAACAAACATTCCGGACGATGCATGTCCTTCAACATGCAGTGTAACATGACACCAGGTCATTTGTAGCTTCGTGTCGCAACAGACGCCTTTCTAGGTACGAACCATAATGCATGTAAATCAGCCAATACAAACACACAATAACTAATCAGCATCGCTCCTTCCGACGAGTATACACTTTTGTAATCGGGTCCTTGGTGTAAAAGTTTAAATGCAGAACACGTGGTTCAACCTTAACTAATCAGACGTTCGAAATGGTAAGTGACGATATGGCGCCGATCGCATTCACAAAAGTACTTTCGTTTATGCTATTGTGTAAAACGCGTCTAACTGAAACTCAAGTATCATAAGTAGTAGCAAACCACATGTTGCAGTCACCGATCAAAATTGTATATGCAAACATATGCCTTTCGATAACAGCACGAGAATGTTTTTATTCTGATACACGTTACATAACACAACGATAAAAACGCCACAAATATGCTTTCGAAACATACTATTTAACGACACTTTTACTATCATAAGAAATATAATTTATTATTCCAAGGCGGTGATCCAATTATGATACTGGCGCTTGGTGTGTGTTAAATGATGCATAATGTACAATGCTATTTTGGCAACCTCTTCTGCTGATGCAGATAGAGCACTAGTATGGTGTAGTTGGAACAAAAGAACGCGAATCATATACAACTTGGTACAATCTTGTTTTGAATTTACGTCGCTTTCTTTTGAGGTCAATCAATAAAGCATTAAACTGTGTTCTTATGTATGGTTCATGTCTATGTAATTATACGTGTATACGTGATTAGCGCATTTTGCCACTCCAACGTAATCATACGTTTGAGTCAACGTAATAGACGCGCCATTTTATATGTACCAATTCACATTGTCGGAGAGGTTTTAGAAAAACCAACACGTTTTTGGAAGTGTTGGTTTACTGACGATAAATATATCCTTAAACAAACGGCATCAACAGTGCCGTAGTTGGGCTGGAATCGATTGACCAATCAGCACGCTTGCAACCAGACTAGTTTCACATTCAATAAGATGACGAACTTATGGCGATGTTATTTAATTTTGTTTTGGCATGACTGTTTTTTTTTGTAATCGTTCTAGGAAATGAATAATTATAATCACTGTTGCCAAACAAATAAAGCTTCCTAAAAAGAATAAGTTTGTAATTTCAAAAAATGCCTCTTTCAGTCCAATTTAAAATGTTAAAATAAAGCATTTGTGTCATAAATATCCACCCATTGTGTACAAGCAACCTTACTTGCGTGATTGATTTTCTGGTATGTTATCTACTTAGAAGTCATCAACTAAGAAGTCAATAATTTAAACGAAAAACGCTAATATGACTCATTTCGTGTTGTTCGCGCATTTCGAGTTGAGGAACTAGCGTATTTCTATAAATAGAAAACGCGTATGTCAAGACAGCGCCATTTTCTAGTTACTGACATGCTCTGATACTATCTTAAAAACAAACAATGCCATATTGACCTATTGATTACTGCTAAAAGGACTCAAAAAGGTTTTGTTAATTCTGTCAAGAGACCGTGAAGTGTGCAAACAGGCCAGGACAAAATGCTTTCCATTATCGAGTTTTTAAGGATTGTGTAGAACTAATGCATGTCAATTAACTGTATTTGCTTATCATATATTCTGTAAACAGTATTGAATCTGATACGTTTTGCATCACTATTCACAGTATACGAGACAGTAAAGAAATGTGAAAAGGCATTAGAAAAACGCGTTTACATGACATAAAAACATTCAAGCTATAGTGAGTATAATACCCTTTACTTTGCTTCCCATGTGTGTAACAATTTATTTGAAATCGATCAAACGACTATATACTTACCATGCACTTGATTTCGGCCTGTTAATTTGTCCAATAACACGCATATACTGTTAACACCATTCTCATTAGAAAGTAATTAGTGTTTTTAATTGAAACCAGACATTCTGGGCAGATGTACCAATGCCAGACATTCTGGGCAGATCTACCAATGTACTAATTCTATAGCGAATTGTAAACTAGATCAGTCAAACAACACATTCGCCTTTTCGATAATTATGTTTTCGATAATAAACTTAAATTATGGGTCCGAAAATACAACAATAATAGTGTGCTGCATGATGAGACCGCATGAGAATGAAAGCCGCCCGGGGTCCGTAGTCATGAGGAATAGCCTTACACTGGTGTGAAGCAACATCTGTCAAATGCACTATCAAGTCGTAGATGACTAGCTTATCGAATTGCAAAACAAGCACCATTGTGTGCTATGGTAATGATATGTTCATTCCGAGTTCGTAGTTTCTGGGTTAATGCGTCCTAGTTCATATATAATTATATCAACGAATCAATCTAGTCTAAATAATTAAACGTTATTACACCGGATACTGATACCGAACGTAACACCATATCAGACATTGTAAAATGTCCCTTCTGAGTATCTGATTCTTTGGGCTACGGATCTATATGAAGTCTTCTGGATAAAAACGTGTAGACAAAGGGAAGCGGACAAATACAACGAGCGAAGCCTGGTATAGGGGAGATAACCTGGGTTAGGGTTAGGGTAAGGGTTAAGGTTAGGGGTCGGGTTAGGGTAAGGGTTAGGGTTAAGGCTAACCCTAACCCGACCCCTAACCCTAACCCCCACCCTAACCCTAACCCTCTAACCCCCATGCACATTACAATACATGACCTCGCTCGTTGTAATTGTCCGCTTCCCAGACAATGCAGGTTAAAGGAAAATTAAATAACGTTTGTTAACAATATACATGTATTACCATAAATTATTAAGGCTCTCATCGAATCCAGGTTAAGAATGTTATTGAAATCTCATTGCGACAAACAACGTACAATTAGCAAACATATAACCTTTTTCGATTTGGTCTTGGTATGTACGTTTACGTTAACCCCATTATAAAGCTATACCAAAAGTGCTTCCTCGTCACAAAGTAAACCGTCTTGGTATTGTGTACGCCTTTTTCATACATCCTCGAAAACTCTTTATTCACGAAAGCAGAATTATTGTTATTATGAATTGACACTGAAAAAACGTCACATGTTTGGGATTTAAATTGTTTATTGTTTTTGGTTTGTGTATTTTCTAACTCTCTTGCTAATCGACGTACAATGCGCTTGTTTGAATAATAACGGACGAAAACTATGTTTGCTTGCGTCTTACCAGCCACGATTTACATATGTAATTTATGTGATCAATTATTGGCTTCATGTGAGGTTTTGAAGCCCTTCGGGTAATGCTCTCCACCCCCAAATGCTTTCAATTGACCGTTCCAAGGTGGTGACCCCAGCTTTAATCATGATTGTATCTTAAATGTTCTATACATTTTTTAAAGCAAAACATCTTCTTTATAATATCCGTATTTCTCGAATCACAATAGTGTGTACATGTGTTTGATCAAAGGTCCCTGTGATCTTTTTCTAGTTTAATTACTTGTGCACATTGGACATTACATGTTTTAAATATACTAGTGATAAGTAAACTACTTCGAACATTGTTAACTGTAACATAAATGTTCAGTGGGCCGAAAATACAATATTTAATGATCATCGTTTATAATCCAGAATTCTCCGTAAAGAAGTTCGGCCAGATAACTGAAACATTACTCGCTCTAATTAGATGATGAAGTTTTCATATGCTACTGGGATGGGCGGGCGAGATTGTGAATTTAGATGGCACACGAGGGTTCTGTTTTTAATCATGCGGTGATGACTCGTTTAAACATGTCATAGAAAATGCACTTGTTATATAAAACGCTTTAATAATTCGAATAAACAGCCACAATATAAATGATGACCTATTAACTAATTCATAAATTAAATGCACATGTACTCACAGACGCATATGTATGGTGAGACATGACGTCTAAGGCAGAAATGAGACTTTATCAGAAAAAACTTCCAAATGTACTCGCATTACAAGAAATGTTCATGGAAAATATCAGACCCTCTTCGATCTTCCGTGTCTGGTAAGGCTTGTTTTCACACATACATAAACGTATTGCTAATGTTTTAAGGGTTTTAGTCTCATTAGTTTCCTCTTCAAAAATATGTTACGTTAGAGTATGGTGTTATTCCGTTAACAAGAACCAAAAGTTACTAAATGTATACTATAATTCCAATTGTTGACCAAATGTACCTTTCAACATGTCAATGTCCCAATGTTCTTTATTCATTGTTGTGTTTCCCGCTACCTCTACGCTTTTATTTTCCATTGAATATTATTTGAGGATTTTACTAAATGTTCCTAAGAGGGTGTAGTACCCTAACACTATAATCGATTATCATAACACGTTATGAGGTTGTTACGACATACAATGATTAAGTCCATCTGTGGTGTTCGCTAGGTTGCAATCGAACGTTCAGAAAGCAGTTTTAATCGGAAGTCTTTACATGCTTAGAGGCTCTATCCTCTAATAAAACAACTTCCCTCGCTATAAAGTTGCATTTTTCGCGTTAGAATGCTCCATTAGTGCAACGCTACTGATCTTATAAGTCAATATTATAATTATAAATAATTTACAACAGAATCCTGAAAACTGAGTAAGATTAGTTTTGTTTGCAATACCCACAGCTTCAGATAAAGAGCCAACAGTGAACAATCACTACACACGCTATTATTGCAAGCATACATAAATAAAAAATGTAAATATATAATCATATATATATTATATATCTTTCAATATGAAGTTATGTTATTTAACAAAACGAGAATGTTGTACATAAAAGTTTTTAAAGTATGGTCGACAAAATACATGTCGTTGAGACAAAGATAATTGGAGAACAGAGATATGATTTATCGTAAAATTCCAAGATCAGCAATATAATATCAGCATTGGGAATTCTGGAAACATGAAATATCTTTGGCATTTCAAGAACCGTAAATATCACTAACATAACAAGATCATCAAATAGCATTGGAAATTCAAGAGACATAAATACCCAATAACAATGCAAGATACATATTATTTATAATCGGTCTTGCTAAATAGATAAACTGTACGAGTATGACGATAATCGATACAAAACGTTTATGTTGCATCGAATCTGAGCTATGTAGGCGTACAATGAGGGGGAAATGAAATTAACATAGTAAACAGAGTAATTAAATAACAAGAGATTGAATGCCAAATAATTTGCACCAGAGGGTTTTTATTCCTTTCGAGTTGCGTGTTATCAACGGATAAGAACATCGTTAAAGATGAAGTATTGCCTGATATCGAACCGCCGTATGGGGAACACAGAACCTGCATTTAAGCTTGTTACGTTATTAATAATATCGTTCACATTTTTCACCGAAAGTATGAATTGAGATAAGGTGAGTCACGAAACGCAGCAAACACTGGCGCATGTTAAAGTGAATGTTGGAATTTAATAACATGCTAACACAGATGTGGGCGGAGGACATTGTATTTACCGACTTAGCCACAATAGGTTGGTTATAATGAATCTCCCTCTAGTGAGGCATTATAAACATTACTCGTTGTGACTGCTTAATAAACTGGAAATGTTAAATACACTAAAGGACGCTTTGCCGAACTTAACAACAATTAACATCGCTGCTTGAATTTGATCGGATTGATTTAATAACCTGGCAAGTATTGATGTGGGCGGACGAAATGGTATTAACTTAAAGAGCATTATCAGGCCTTCGATATTATCATCTCTCTCAAGAGAGCGAGACATTCAAATATGCGTATCTCAATTGCAAGTATGCCTGTATCAGTTTTGATACAGAAAAACATCCCCAATTAAAAATATGAATTCAAACAGAAGCCAAACCACATCAGACAAAGCACATGCTGGTTAGTTCGAAAATTTAAGTTTTCCACGATAACTTTTAAACCTTAAGACACTGTGCTCATCTAGCATAAGTAGTAGATCAATGAAGTGTTTTACAAATCAGATATGTGGCGTGTTCTGAGAAAACTGGGCAAAATACTTGTGCGTAAAGTGTCATCCCAGATTAGCTTGTGCAGTCCGCACAGGCTAATCCGGGACGACACTTTCCGCCTAAACTAGATTTTTGCTAAGAAGAGACATCATTTAAACGAAAAATTCCATAAAAGCGGAAATTGTCGTCCCTGATTAGCCTGTGCGGACTGCACAGGCTAATCTGGGATGACAATTAACACACAAGCATTTTGCCCAGTTTTCTCAGAACACACCACATATGATAAGAACAATGTTGTTGCATTACGTGCATATAAAATCTAGTTATCTATAAAGCAACTGCAGCATTCCTTGCAAGGTCTAACAATATTTCGCCGAGTAGAAACGTCAGAGATTTCTTATTTGATAATTGCTATTTTGTCGTGGAAGCTTTAAAACGGTCTTTGTGCATTCACAAACGCGGTTCTTTCGATGAAAGCCAGACTGTTCGGTTACAAAATGTGTACTGCTTTGCTTTATGCATCACTATATACATAACTGACTTCTAAAAGAAATATTATTGTCTCAGTTGTGTGTGTATATTTCTTCTAACGTGCGAATTTTTCTCAACGCATTCCAGGTTTATTAATATTTCCAGTATCACGTGTTTTGACGTCTTTTATTGTTATTGACAAACTGCTTGATCGAAAGCTTTCCTCTTAAAAAGAAAACAGACAAAATGCAATGTTTTTATTTTTATTTTTAAGATCAATGTTCTATTTAATATATTGTGCATCATTGTTGCATTTGTAATTTGATGATTTCTCAATGTTGATTTCGTATATATGCATACATATGTCTTTCAATAGCTACATGCGAATGTCTTCACTCTCATACGAATTATATAACAAAGATAAAAACGCCACAAATATACGTATATTCGACACATAATACTTAATGAACACTTAGATTGCCGTTAGTGATATATCAAGCGCATATTGGCGCTTTGTGTTTGTTACATGTTACATAATGTGCATTACTATTTTGGCAACATCTTCTGCTGATACAGATAATAGAACAAGAATGCCAAACAACTTGGCACAATTTTGTTTTGTTTTTTAATAAACGTCGCTTTCTATTCATGTCAAACAAATAAAGCATCACATGTATTTTATCCTTATGTATGGTTCATGCTTATGTATGAATACGTGTATACGAGATTAGTGAATTATGCCAGTCCAACGTAACCATACGTGTGAGTCACCGAGCCATGTTATATAAAAACAAATCTCGACATTGTCGGAGTCAAAGCAACAAAACGAACCGTTTAAGGAAGACATTAGCTACACACTTAAACCAACGGCACCATTAGTAACTTTGTTTTGCTGGAATCGATTGACATATGAGCATGCTTGCCACCAGGGTGGTTTCAGATTCCAATAAGATGACGAACTGATGGCTAAATTATTTAATTGTGTATGGACTCGACTGCTATTTTGTTCATCTTTCTAGGCTGAATACGTATATTCACTGTCGCAATACAATTAAAGCTTCACAAAAAATAAAATAAGTTTGCATGGCAAATTAATGCACCCATCAGTCCAATGTTAAATTTCAAATGGAAAATTAAGCATATGTTTCCTTTACACTCTACGTTGTATATAAAGACCATTACTTGTATGACTGATTTATGGTATGTTTGGCCATTAAGAAGTCATCATCAAAGTAGTCAATACTTTAAATGCAATACGCCCATAGGAATAATGTATTGGTTTTCAAGCAGTTTGCGTTGAGAAACAAGCATTCCTTAACAAAATTGAAAATTAATCTTGAGCCATTTTGCATTAACTGCCTTGTCCTGATCGCATTAAAAAAACAATGTAAAATCAACAATATTGAATAAGGCTAAATTGAATCAGAAAGGTTCTGTTCCTTCAGTCCAGATGCTGTGAAGCATATAAACATCATACACCGAGGAATCAATTCCAATATAGACGAGGACAAATGGCTTTATATTAACAAGTTTATTTTAATTAGGACTTAGATTGTGTAAAATGTATGTTTATTAAGCTATAGACAATAAAATATTCTTTACTCTGGTCCAGATGGGTTTAACCATTAATCTGAAACGACCAAATGACTTTTACTAATCATGTACTCAATTTGGGCATGTTCATTTGTTTAAGAAAACGCACATTTATCGTTAGCATTATTCTCATTAAAAAGTAATTTGTTTTATAATTGAAATCAGAAATTCTTGACATATTAAAAAAATGGAAACTAGATAAGTAAAACAACAATTTCACCTAGTAGATAATTATGATTTTGGTAGCATAATTTACAAATGGGACTTATGTAGGTGGCAACATGGGAATGAAAGCCGCCTGGGTTTCCGTAGATATTAGGAGTCTAAAACTGACGTAAAACAACATTAGGACTGTTAGATGAACGATCGAGTCGTAGATTACTAGCTAACAGAGTTTAAAAACAAACACCATTTTGTACTATGCTATATAGTTATAGAATATACATATTGTATTAATGGGTACATTCCGAGTTCGTTGTTTCTGGTTTAACACATGCCAGTCTGTACATGCTTATGCCAACGGTCTGGTCTAAATAAGTATTACTATAAATATTTACATGGCGGCAAACAACAAATGCATTAATAGGCAAAATATATCCTTCTTATATTTGGCACCTGGACCTGATAATAAAGCTATGCCAAAACAGCTGCCTGTTTACAAAACAAACCGCCTTAGGTCCGTGAAAACACCACAGTATAACCATTATTAATCTGAGTTGCCAATGAACAAACAAGACCATCACATGTTTGTGCTTTGCATTCCTTTTTGTTTTCGGTTTATTTTTTTGCTTACCATCTGGCTAATCGACGTGTAATGTGCTTGTTATATAATGACAGACTTAAACTGTTTGAAGTTGCGTTCCATCAGCCATGATTTACACTTTAATGTTTTGATTACTGTTGGGCTAGTAAAAAGGTTTGGGATTCCTTCAACCGATTTAACCCCTCCCACCACCAACTGGTTTGACCGTTCCAAGGCCGTGAACCCAGATTCAATCATAATTCTATGTTAAATATAGCATTTAATTTATCATCATAATGTGTCATTTTTCCTTTATGAACGTCAAGAAGACAAGACTTTCTCTCCAGAAAATGTTTCTTGAAATGCACTACATGTATTTCTATACATTTCGAAAGCAACATCTCCGATATTATAAACGTATAGGTCGTGCGAATCTTAATCAAAACTTTTTTTTATTAATATATTTATACGTTATACGTGGATGTATTTCTCATTTCTTGGTTTACTTTAAAAAATCAAACCGTATTTGATAATTATATATTTTATGGGTGAAACTAATTAAACTAGACCTTTAAAATTAGCAAGACTTTTATTTATCTAATGAAAAAGCCTCTGTTGGCAGTTTACTTAAAAAAAAAACAGACATGTGGGAGCCAGGAAGTTCTGATATTTTCCAAGATAATTTCTAAAACTGTACGTAAACGTTGATGTTTTCTGCTGATAAACAAGTTCTGTCTGAGACGCGGTGTCTCCCCATACATATGCGTCTGTGAGTACATTGACATACATTATGTTGCAATTTTTTTGTTCGAATTGTTAAAGCGTTTTATATAACAAATGCATCTTCTACGACATTGTAAACGAGTATCGCAACAATGTTTTGAATACTTCATAATCGACCACCATCACCGCATGATTGAAAACAGAATCCTTACGTGCCATCTGAATTCACAATCCATGCCGCCCATCCCAGACGCATATGAAAACGTAATCATCAAATTAGAGCGAGTTATGTTTCCAGTTATCTGATTGAACTTCTTTACGGAGACTTCTTCATTTAAAGCGCATATTTTAAATATTATATGTTCAGCTCGCTGAACATTTATGAGGTGTATCTTCGTCGGTCCTAAAAACGACTATCAGGGGCGTAACACAGTAACATTTGTTGTTACTAAAAATACAAAAAGTAATATACAATAAGTTGGAAAAAGCTAGTTGATATTCGGCGGGCAATTTAATGAACAGGACATATCCATGGTATGATTAACATTGGGCGATGGACCTCGAATAGAAGCTCTCAAAATTCAATATCATCACAAAAACGTCATTCCTGAAATATATACCATTTTCTGACAATTTGCTTTTAAAATATGTATACTAGCGCTCACTTGTTAAACAATACTTACAGTGATACTATTCGTTTAAAGCACAAATCTGTAACTATTGTATTTGTTCTCAGATTCTACTTAGTTTCACCATTGTAGCTAGGTGTTATGTTTAGAAGATCAAGGTGTTTATGGAATTTTCTATAAATATTTATCGCAAATATAGTAACTAATTGAATTACATGTATTTACGATGCATCGTGCCTTTAGACGACATATTGCATATTGGTGCAAATCACGGCCTTTACGATTCAAGTTGGAAAACTATATTTTTCTAAGAAAATAATCAAAAGTAACAGCAAAACATATTGCATTCTTGTTATGAATTTAATTGAACACAGCGAGGAATATTGTAATCGAACACTATTGTCCGAATTTATTACAGGCGTGTTTACCCATTGCTACCTTTTGACACTGATTTTATTTTTATTTTTTGAAGTTAATGCCATCTTATTTTCAATGTTTACTCGAGCGAGTAAACGACTGTGGCGAATACGCTCATGAATGTGGTTACAACGTTTAACTTAGAAGGAATACGTTGAGGAAAACTTTCTCGTTCAACGAAAGAGAATCAACATGAATGACGGAGACAATCATTTAGCAGGACAGTTTATTATTGACCAATAGTATACATACGTTGTAATAAGACAGTATGATTTATCAGAGCTGTATAATACCATAATCTTTAATTGTATCTTACAATAAGCAACTCCCTTTGTTTGTGAATGCACTAACAGAGCTTTCAAGATTCTAGACAAGAATTGAAAAATATAAGACTACATGCCCTTTTGCTTTGTCTGATATGGCTTGATTCGATGGTCACATCTTTGTGTTCTTTATACAGGATTGTGTTATATCTCACAATTTATGTGTTCATTTCTATCTCGAGGGCAAAGTGTCAAAAAATGAGAAATACATCCACGTATAACGTATAGATATATTAATCAAAAATAGTTTTGATTTAGATTCGCACGAGAAATACGTTTATAATATCGGAGATGCTTGCTTTCGAAATGTATAGAAATACATGTAGTGCATTTCAAGAAAACATGTTCTGGAGAGAAATTGTTGTCCTCTAGTAGATCATTTAAGAAAAATGACACATTGCTTTTACAACTCATAATTATAAATTAAATGCTATATTTAACATAGAATCATAATTGAATCTGGGTTCACGGCCTTTGAACGGTCAATGCAACCATTTGAGGGGGGTTAAAATCGGTTGAAGGAATCCCAAACCTATTTACTAGCCCAACATTAATCAAAACATTAAAGTGTAAATCATGGCTGATGGAACGCAACAGCAAACAGTTTAAGTCTGTCATTATTATATCAAGCATATTATACGTCGATTAGCCAGATGGTAAGCAAATAAATAAACCAAACACAAAAAGCAATGCAAAGCACAAACATGTGATGGTATTGTTTGTTCATTTGCAACTCAGATTAATAATGGTTACACTGTGGTGTTTTCACGGACCTAAGGCGGTTTGTTTTGTAAAGGGGCAGCTCTTTTGTCATAGCTTCATTATCAGATTCAGGTGCCAAATATAAGTAGGATTTATTTTGCCTATCGATGCCCTTGTTGTTTGACTCAATGTATATTCAACAAATTTAATCTGGTTTCCACGAGAGCCATAAGAATTGCTCCAAAAACAATAACTATTTTGATGAACCACATAACCATGACTTGCAAAGAAGTGTTAAAGCCACACACCTTATTTTGCATAGTAAATTTAAGTATAAATAAGAAACATATTTTATCTATGCCAATTAGAATATATCTGGTGGTTACTAAGTGGTTGTTGATCAGCCGATGTAATATTTAAATCCTTTCAACAATGAAAATAAACGGACCAACTTAATCTATAGAGTCAAAATTAGCTAAAGGTCAATATATTTAATGGTCACAATCATGACGTGTGAAAGTATCAAAGTTTGTAGAAAGCATTGTTTGTGTTAGACGAAACTATAACTTCTACTTAACTTCTAGGAAAACTGGACGGGCAAGCGTATGAAAGTCCTCCTGACAGATAGACGGATGTCATGCGTTCTTATGGCTCTAAATGTTATCTACAGATAAGAACATCGTCGTTCATGATACATGTACATTGCCTAATAGCGAACCGCCTTCATGTAACAGCATTGTGTAATGACATGCAATTTTCAATATAACGATAACTCATTGGAACTGTTAAATAAACTGGAAATGTTTACTTAACATCAGGGCGCTTAATCGAACGGATCAAGCACTGACACCGCTGCGTGTAGTGAACGGTTTGATTAAATAATATGGGGAAATGAATGTTGGCGGACGAAATGATATCTTCTGAAAGAGCACAATAAGGCTGTCGATATTATTATCTCTCTCAAGAGAGCGAGAGAACAGAAGATGTGTATCTAGATATTTCAAGTATGATTGTATTGTTGTGTGTATAACTGCAGTAAATCCTAGAGCCATTTAACTTGATCGCGCGAAAGTGATTAAATACATATATATCTATATATTTAATACCGTAACAAAAGTGTCGTTAAGAGGGTCGTCCCAATCGTTTGTGTTCCGTGTATCTTGCTTCCTACCAACTGTAAGTAGAAAACCAACGCAAAAAGCATGTTTTAATGAAAATAAAACAAGTATGATCACATGATTGGTTGAGGTGTCTTTTGAGTTGAAAGAGCATTTTTACACTTTAACACTGGAACACGTAAAACGATTAATATATTCCTATTTTTAGAGATGATCATTGAAACCACATTAACAAAGCCATCGATAATAATGTGAGACAATACGAGATTTTCACAAACATTGTCAATTAACCTGCATATCAATGATAAATTATGAATGTATCAGTATATTGGTTGTGATATAGAATTCATGAACAAATAGTAAACTTGATTTTCGTTCAATTTAAAATATTGACCTTTTAAATAGTTAAACATATCAGTTTTAATATTGAACACCATCTAAAATTGAAAACATGAAGTCGTACACAAAGTAAACCACGTTAGACAAAGCACCGGGGACATGCGGTTCCATACTTTGGTGGTTAGTCTGACAATTAATATTCGCCACCTCCAAACACCTTGCTAATCTACCATATGAAGAAGATCAAAGAAGGGCTTAACTCAGCTAATACAATAAGATCAGCGTTGCTGCATTAGGCGTACATAAAACAAGTCATCGCAGCGTTCCTGACAAGGTCTTACAATATGTCGCAGAGAAGGCACGACAGAGATTTTTTTTGACAATTGTTTCTGGCGCCTTAGAATGGAAACTGTATGTGTGCCTTGACAAAGGGAGTTTGTTTCGATAAAAACACAATGTCCGATTCCAACATGTTTACAGCATTGGTTAATTCATTGCAGTATACATTACTGAATTCCAAAACACATGTATTGTCTCAGATGTGTATGTTGAGTCTATTCCTCTAAAAGCGTGAACTATTTTAACCACATAAATACAACATTGTTAACATAATCGTACGTAGGACATTCTCATTATCGCAAATAAATTCAGTTTCAGTTGTTAAGAATGCATTTTAATTATTTACGAACTGGTTGATCGAACGTTTTCTTTAACAAAAGAAAACAGACAATGTTGTTTATTGAGATCAAATGTGTGTGTGATGTATCGTGTATTTTTTGATTTTGGATATTAAAATTTTCCTATTGTTGCTTTTTCATTTGGGAACTTAACGAAATAAACAATTACTTATCATGAAACCTCTTAAATAGGTTAACAGTGTTGTAATTTTACAGTGAAAATACTGTTTTATATTCTTTCAAGTACAAGTGAACAAGTACATTCACATTGAATGTTAAAGAAGTAAGTAACTCTTACCATTCATTATACACGACCAAAATATAAAACACAGAAACCATAAACCCATGCGTGTTTTTTTGCGCGAAATGTTCGTAATGGCAGTTGGAATAGATATCTGAAAACGGTACTTGCTTTGATTGGATGATTAATTTTTCATAAGCTTCTTTATTGTCGGCATCGATTTTGAAATCAATGGAAACACAAGACCATAAGGGTCGTGTCGTGCGTCAGGGGCTACCTTGCCCGATATAAAGTCACGCGAGGTTTCTCGGTCTCATTAGAGAACGTTTTGACTGCTCATCAGAGAAAACGGATGCAGAGGGATACATGTAGCTACATTGTTCTTAGTTTAAATTTTATTTATTCTTATATGTATCACGAATATTGTTGGGCCAAGTGTGAGGTTGAGCGCTCTAAAACCAGTTTAAACCCCCAGTGGTTAGAATTGACCGTTCAAAGGCGGGTGACCCCAGCTTTATTCTACTATGTGTGTTTGTTGTTTCGTATTGTTTCGTATTGTACTGTTTTGGCAATTGGTCACTTACCATAAATTAAGGACCACGAAGGTGTGTATAATAGGAATGCAATACTGCTAGAGCTTTTGGAGTTTCACTTCTTTATATTGATATGCCCCAAGGCCAATTTTCGGTTTATAAAGTGGAGAGGTCAGGACAGTATAGATGATTATGTAGGTTTCAACACCAAAATGCTAGGCTTTTTTAATTTCTTAATATATTTATGTATTTTATATAATTATGTAAATAGTTATAATTGAAAAGTTAAAGAGTGAGCTGAATAACAACATTTAAAAACGTGCTGACGTTGATGTATCTGATCTTCTTCGCTTCCACTTGTCTGGCATTCGAAGTAAACTCTGAACAGTATGTTTTCCAATTTGTATAAAAATTGAGCTCATTATTTGAAAATAAATGTAAGTGTTTTCGCTCTTGCAAACAGTAATCATTCTGTAAAACGTAAACTGAATTTGATATTCGAGAGTATTTACAAATACCGAAACTAATTGTCACCAATTGACGTATTGAGCAAGTGTCTGTTGATTGCATATTGCGTGTTTCGACCAAACGTTTATCACATTCACTATATCGTGCTTATTGCAAATGGTCCCACTACAAATGCATAATCCGTGGAATAAATATTATATAAGCGTTTTCATAATCCGATTTATATAAACATACACTCACTTAAACATATTGATAAATCGTGCTTTAAACTTTCCATTTGTGATGTATTTGTCGCGCAATTGCAAAAACACTTATGGAACGCAGCGTTTCTTTGATGTCTTTAATCAAGCACGTGTCGATCAACATCTGTAGCGACTTGGACTGGTTCAAAAGTTCATTGCCTCGCATGTACGAACCCATCTAATCAGTCAGTCATTATATAAATATATACAACAGGATGCTGAAAACTATAACAACAGACATGATTTTTCGAAAAATATTTATACAGCGTCTTCGTGACGTTGGCTCAAAATATTGAAGTACAATGTATATAGTATTCTTCGAACGATTGGTTTTGGTTTGCAAAATCGACCGCATTAAAAAGTAAAATACAAACAGTCCACAAAAATTGGTCTCAAGCACACGCAATTAAAGCAAGTTTGAACATGATAATCGAAGCTTTTTACGCGCCGTAATTTACTAGAATTGAATGTCGTATATTAAGGGGTTGCTTTCAATGTATGGACTCGAAACAATCGTGAGATAAACCGTTAGATATATGAATTAGATTTGTTTAGAGATACAAGTAATGATTTGTTACATGCAAACAACATACAATAAAGGGGCTTTACTGAAAATCAGCCATAGTAATGTAACACGGAATTGAACGGCAGAATCAAATTACAATGCAAACTTGAATGTGGGCGAACGAAATGATTTTAACTGAATCATCAACAACAGACTGTCGATTATTAAATCGCTCTCAAGAGAGCGAGATAAGGAAAGATGTTTATCTGGATTGCCAGTATGCTTGAATGTATGTACATAAATGCAGAACATGTTAAAGCCAATCAGCTTTATAGCGCACAAGTGATTCGAAACCGTACCGAAAGTGTCGTTAATATAATCGTTCCAGCAGACAATATGTTTGGCTTCAAGTATCTGCTATCATACAAATATGTTAAATAGAACATGAAAAGGTGTTAAAGGAAACAAATTAACAAAAATGAAAGATTAATGCTTCCTTTGATTCCACGAAGAACTCTAAACTAACATTGGAGCAAGTAATGTGATCAATATCTATATTATGTGCGAACGGTTTGACATGACCTAGATCAGTGGCTATGTCATCGAAACTCCATTAACACTGTCAGTTATCTCTTATTGTTAGAAACAATGAGGCATATACATATCTTAGATTTAACACACGTTTATCTCAACAATTTAATTCATATAAACCTTAATATTAACTAAACAGAAGTGCTGCCTCTTAAAAGTAAACCATATGTTCCTCCTGTTTAAGTCTCCTTCCGTATTAGATTTAGTACACCTGTGAAAAATCTGAATATATGATTATTTTTGTATATATTAAATTAAACATTAACCTGTGCTGCCATTGAACAGTCCCAATGATCACATATTTGCGATTGGCTATCCTAGTTGTTATTTTTTTTACCTGCTTACGCCTTTTCTTATTGCATACAAATGGCTTGTTTTTATCGGGTGGATGATTACCGTTGTAATATATGTAATGAGGCTATTGTTGAGCATTCAATTGAAAGTATTGTTCAATGCACACCGGGGATCATAGTATGAATTTTATAACACGCGATTTGTAGATAAAATTTATTAAATACAAGAAAAACATATTAATGGAAAAATCGGTGACAAGGTAACACTGTGTACAATTGGAAAAAATACTTAAAATAGACATACGTGGTACATGTCAAAATATAATAAACACGATATAATTGGCTAATGTTAATAACTTATGAATGCATATTTAGGATCGAATGGATATATCTGAAGAAATGCTATTACAAAGTATTAAGTACATGTCTTCGGGTTTAAAATTATTACCAATAGCATGCAAGCTTTCTTCAAAGATCTTTTAAATTGGTTTTAAAATTGAATACTTATTAATTATCGTTGCATTAAATTAAGTAACTGAACACATTGCTTAAAGTAATAAAAATGTTTATCAAAATAATATTTTGTAAAATACATATATGTATCGCAACAACTGTGATGAAGTCTTGAAAACGACAACAAAGAGAACAAATGCTTAACCCTTTGCATGCTGGAAAATTTATCATCTGCTAAATTGTCGTCTGCTGAATTTCTAAAATTAGCATTTTCTTCGGTTTTTTCCAAAGAATACTTTCAGAATAGCAGACAGTTTGGATCCTGATGAGACGCCACGTTTTGTGGCGTCTCATCTGGATCCAAACTGTTTGCAAAGGCCTTCAAAATCCGGTTCCAGCACTCAAAGGGTTAAAGTAATTAAACCAGATCACATCTACCAAATACCTGGGACAAAACGAGATAAAAAGAGATAATTAAATTATGTATATAGTATTGCATACATAAAATATATAATAATGAATGCACAATTCTTCTATTTATAATCTAGAAGAATATGAAAGAACATCAGTGTATCAAGAATTTATTGCAATTTATGAAAAGATCAACCTTTTACAAAATAATGTTATGATTGTTTTTGCATAAGCTTATTTAACAGTACAGTGATTATATATAGACAATGTTTTATTACATCAACTGATTAAAAACAGTCTCTGCAATATTTATGGAACAAATCGCGGTTTCGGCACAAGTTGTTCCTATCTAATAGTGGTAGCAAAATTTAACTGTATTGTTTAACAGTCTTTGACCTAATAAATCAAAAGATTGTCAAAGTTGCATCACTTTTTCAAGAAATAATTGTTTATGTATCAAACATAAATGCCATGATTATATCAACAATAAAATAAATACACTTAAAATAAAATGTCAGCACAATATTTACAGACATTAAACAAAACTAAAACGCATAATAAACATTGAGAATTGAGCACATTCGAATGTAATTCGCTGAAACAATGAAATTAATCAGAAAACATTTGTCTGACTGACCAAACCCCGCGATAACCTACACGTGGTACATGACAGTCTGTAACATACCAGTATGATGCAAAAACACGATTAATGACCCGTTAGATGGCAGCACGAACTGACAAAACCAAGCGTATTATAAGAACTTTGGCATTTTTTTGCGAACATTTCAGTGCTAGACTGTGCATAGAGAATAGTAATTACAATGATGTATAGTTTTTACTTCTAAAAGAATTCCTCGGTAGCTGTTCAGGAACTGAAAATTAAATTGACGTTGAATGTTAAAGCGGTTATATAAAATGTAAATGTCTACATTTTATTTTCTCAATCTTAAACCAACAAAACCATATGAACGAATTAAGTTAAAAGCCATATATGACCTATCTCTTAATATTTACATAATCAAATGGTTATCTCTCTAATATAGTCATAACGACCAAGCTAGTGCTACCGCTAAACCGGTTACTATAATATCGATCTTTTGGTATCTTTTCTATTCAACTTTAACTCGGATGTGTTATGCACCAGCAGTTTATCTAAAAAAAATCTTAAATATCGTACATACCCGCTTTAAAAAAGTCTTAATAAATGTTGAAAAAGAACAAGTGATATCATTAAGAAATAATTCCGGTTAAGATTATTGTGGTAATAATCAACGGTTTTGGAGTCCTGATGCAATAGTTAGTTGCAATTAATGTTTCCAAAATGAAGTATAACTACGGTGAATAATGAAAAATATCTGTTTTTCAAACATTTGCTAGATAAGCACGTGTATTTTACTCAATTCACGGAATTTCAGGAACTTCTGTCACAAACATAGGCTCCGGAAATCGTGTGTTGCAGAATATCCTACACTTATTTTCATTCTCTGTCTACAGAAACAAAACAAAAGTCGCAGGTCGTGGTAGAATTAATATTAATTTAAAAAAAAAAACACATAAAGTTCTCAGTTCGTGTTCATTTTGATGATAAGCAGCTCGAGATGAGACCCATGCATGCAATACGTACAAAAAAGTATGAAAAATATAAATATTTAACATTTAAGTGCGTAGTATGATACTCGTACACATTCTGTAGCGTGTCATTGTACATTTAGGGATCAGTAGGTTAAAGACAATGTTAAGTATGGATATTGCATCATTATAGTGCATTCATGTGTCTTGCTTACTTGCCATTTTTTTGCATTCCCGATAAAACATCAACGCAGTTGTCCGTCAATTTTAAAATTCAAAGTTAGAACTCAGACACTTTTACAAATCGTTGTTTTGCAATTTATATTCAACGTCAAGAAGAGTTAAGACGAAATAGCAATTGTTCGGACAAAGGAAAGCGATAATGAAACTTTACACAACAAAGTGTTCTCAGAAACTATCCGCAATCACGTGATCTCAGGAATTATCGCCGTAACTGAACCGGCTCATCAACCGCCAAATCGTCTTCTGAGTCCGCCATTTTTGCTTTGCGTTTGTGTGAGGTGAACAAGAACACGAGCCCCGCACAAACATAGAACACGAACACGATCCATGAGAGCGCGAACGAATATCCGTACTCGTGATTGGCTGACGTCGGGAAACGCTCGGGTAAGTGCTCGTGCGCGTATTCCGCCGTCCGGATGAACCCTTCATTCATCACCACGATGCAGGCCGCTGCAAAAAAAAGACATAAGATTGATAAGCTGTCAGTATTTGCTGGGAAAATAATTCAATATTTAATACAAATCGTTAATATTTCTCCCCAGTGAGGATAACACTGATCCAAGAACTTGATACAAATTAATGTCAATGCCCTACTGGACCATTTATTTACATAATTTATTATAACAAAAAAAAACTAATTTTAAAAACTCTTCTATTCGATGAAATTCAGAATTAACTTTCCGATAATTCTTAAACTCATAAAACGAAAACAGCGGACGATATTTCAGAGAAAAAAAATCAATGCCTTCTTCATGGGCAAAACATCTGCAGTTTGCATATAACATATTGCATGTGTTTTCGTTGCGAAATCATGATCAAGCATGATATGTTGTTTACATAAATAACGTCAAGTTGTATATAATCTGGGAGCAACATATCAGGTTTTTTGTCATTGGTTTGTAAGCAAAATTCAACTTTCAAATAAATACTGAAATGTGTACTGCATACACTTGTTTTGTGTCTTGGAAGCTTTTCTAATGAGTTTTGCAATGCTGCCGGTCTACAATATAATTCTGCATATATGAGCAATTCAATTAATGTGATTTTGGTATCTTCAACTTTCAATATTTTTGCAGTACTGTCGCAAAAAAGCAAAAACTGTTGAAATATCCACTGAAGGTGTGGATGATTTAATATATGTATATTGATTATTAAGTCTTTAAAATGTGTTCAAATCTGAAACAACTGAAAAGAAACAGTGGATACCAGCGAAAATCAAGAATGACAATAATATTTGCCAAAATACTGAAACCAGTTCAAGCGTTTTTGGTAACAAAGCTGATTTGAACACAAACCTGGTGGATCCTTTTATGTTTGGTTTGTGTGGACAAACATACTGAGACGGTACAGATTACAGAAATTATTATGATTAAAGACGCATGCTGTAAAAAGAAGATGTACTGAAAGTGTTGAGGGATCAATGTAACACTTACCGTGTTATTTAAAAGTCATATTTTAAATAAGTTTAACTAGTAAAATAATTTAATAAAATCGTTCAAGCCAAAATAATGTGATTCCAAAAGATTGACACATAATGTTTAGTGATGATGGTTGATGAATGTGGAATAGCACAACATAAAGATGACCGTTGAATTTGGATGAAAATTACAGGACTTTATCTTTTACTAATATATACGCTAATTTAGACTGACAGACCTAAAACGAAGCAAAAAATCATTATAATATATACGCAGATGCCCTAAATTAACTGTATTACATCGACTGAATACACGTGCCAGATCACAGAGTTCAACTTACTGAATGGGTTTTTGAACACATCAATTATCTGGGGGCGATCACCTGTCGTTAAAAGTCTCGTTTGAACAAAACAATTATCTTGGGGGAGCGAAGCAAGACGGGGCATCTGTCATTACAAGTATAATGGAAGTGCTGTTCCTTATATGTTGTATTTCTTAATAAGTTGCAACAAAGGATAAGAAGCAGGTCGAACAATTCTGTTTAGTTGTTTGTCCAAAGGTATGAATGAAACCTAAAGCATAACTTAAGTAATCTGAAATCAGTGTTGTTACCACAATGCTATCTTACGTTCCTGCCTCTGCCTCACAATACGATATTCGTGGAACCTAATGCATGCTTCAATCCATTTCGACTAATGTGTATATTATCTCACTGGAGAGAAGCTAAACGGATCACCTGTCATCAGATAGATGAGCGCCGTGAGACGTTTGATGGTGTATCGGGGTCTGCGAATTGTGTACACGGCGAACAGATGAACGAGGAACATGAGCAGAATTGTGATGATACTGAACGCGCACCCGGTCCGCATGTAGTCTGAAACAAACATACATATGTAGACAATTTTACGGTGGCATAGAGGTGACATTCACTCCTCTTTTATTAAATTGCACTCCTCTTTTTTCTATCTCGTGGCCTTGACTTAGTATCTCGATGCCACGACTTACTAACTCGTGGCCATGAGTAAGCTATGTCGTGGCCACGAGATAGAAAAAAGGAGTGCAAAACTAAATAAAAGAGGAGTGCAATTAACAAAGAGCGATGCAGTAAATAAAGGCAGGGTGCATTAAACAAAAGAGGAGAGAATTTTAGCTATCTCGAGATCTCGACTTAGCTAACTCGTGGCCACGAGTTAGTCAACCAATCAAATTGTGCGTAACATGTGTACATATGCTTTCATTGATTCTCCACGAAAGGAGTAAATTAGGATGTTGGTCGAGCTTAAAATTAAATGTTGCGCTTACGAACTAAAAACAACTTTTTATGAAATTTCAATGCATGTATTACATTGAAAACATACTGGTTCTTCTAATGTTTTACCCGAATTCTCTTCACTTATGTTGAAATTAAGTCAACCCTAACTCTCTTTTTATGCAAAACAAAAACGTTACATTCGTTTTGCTTTTTAAAGGTCTGTATTGATTGCATAAGCATGGTTGTATTTCATTTAACGACTGATTCACGTTCTCACAACAATCAATCATTAACCCATTTATGCCTAGTAGACTCTCCCATCCTTCTAAATTGGATTAATTTATTTCCAAAATTAGGGATGTCTAGTATATTTATTTCTATATTTAGAATGTTTCTTACAAAAATTCCTTTAAGCAAACAGCGCAGACCCTGATGAGACGCCGCATCATGCGGCGTCTCATCTGGGTCTACGCTGTTTGCCAAGGCTTTTTTTAGACGCTAGGCATAAATGGGTTAAAATGTTATATGATTTGATGCTCCGCTAGACATTTTGAATGAAATATATAAGTGACATCAGATGCGTCATTTATATTTGTCAGATATATCTAAGTTGATCAGTTTTGGAAATTATATATTTAAAATTTACTTTAAAGAGACCCGTTATACATATACCGGCGAGGGTACATGATGTTCAGTGAGAAAGGGTGGTAACGTATCTGTTCCGTTTAAAAGAAAAATACATGTCGCCTTACCTAAAATGAAGGCATCATTGCTTGTCAATGTTTCTGGTAGCAGTATTAATGTCTAGATGATGAAATATAATGGTTTGTGATTTAAAACGCGCAGTTTTAATAATCAAAAGGAATATACTATTGTTATTCAAGTAGCTCTGAAGTTTGGTAACGTATCTGTTCAATGGTTCAGGGACATGGTTTTCAACATGTGTATTTTCAAAAATAAAATATTCTTAAACAATTTGATGTATACACTACGTTATTTGAACTTTATTTATACTTTTGATGGAGTTTTTTCATCTCGTGATTTTCGGGAAAGTGATATAAAACCAAACGCAGTATGTGCTTCGGTGGTTGGGTACATTGAAAAAAACGTTTAAATAGCATCTTTGCATAATGAAATTCATTTTAAAAAAGCACACGAAACATCATTTATTGTATGATTTAAGTACGTAATGACTTTCTTGTGAAATACAACGCAGCAAACATGTTTTCCAGCATCATCACATGAAAGTATAAACGTGGGACAGAATTTACTCCTAATTTACTACTTTAGTGGAGAATCAATGTGTACGCATATATATATATAGCTGGCCAAACCGGGCGATTACTTCCCTTTGTACAAAGATTACCATGATCATGATCATGGATGATCATGGGTAAACGTTAAATTGACATAACAAACATTTTGATTGGCTGACTAACTCGTGGCCACGAGTAAGCTAAGTCGGAATCTCGAGATAGCTAAAATGCTCTCCTCTTTTGTTTAATGCACCCTTCCGTTATTGACTGCACCGCTCTTTTTTTAATTGCACTCCTCGTTTATTTAGTTGTGCACTCCTGTTTTTTCTATCTCATGGCCACGACATAGCTAACTCATTGGCCACGAGTTAGTAAGTCGTGGCCTCGAGATACTAAGTCGAGGCCACGAGATAGAAAAAAGAGGAGTGAAATTTAAAAAAAGAGGAGTGAATGTCACTTCTATGCCACCGTACATTTTTCTCAGTGAGAGTTCAGATAAGAATCCATGTCATGCACTTTGGAGTTGTTAATCAAATAACTGAATACTCTTATCAAAATCTCAAAAGAGTTATGTATTTGTGTGAGTTTATATTAAGGTTTGTTATGCCATAAAATCCCAATTTGGGAAAAACATACCATTTAAAATAGGTGCTAAAATCATTTAACGTTGGTCTTCCAATATTGATAAAACATTGGGATAGCTTTATCAAGATACATTACAAATTGTGTATAATTATGTTGGTTGTCGCTTTACATCAAATTTGCATGCAATAGCATCTGATGCTTTATCCATACGGTGCATTCATAGACAAACGATCATCGACCAATAAATCTGATGGATAAAGACTGTAGTTTACCAAAATAGCAAACTCAACTTTGTTAATTGTGTTTTATATCGAGCTAAAATTTTAACAAGGTATTGCATGTCTTGTCGCATTCTATATATTATAGTATTGTTACATGTTCCAAATAAATCATGATAACGTCGATACTGTTTAAATTTTAAGGAACCTAACAAATGCCTAAACGTGTATATCCAATCTTGGTTATGAATAAGAACTTACATAATGGGGTTTACTAAAAACAAATAACAACGACAACAACTTATATCAATGGAATATTCATTGACGATCATATCCTTGAGCTAAATCATTCTTTTTTGGCACTGTATTATTATTCACAATTTATAGAAACTTTAGTTTATCTTCCTTGCACTGAACACAGCCGTTAATACTACAAATGTTAGCGACAATGTCAACACTTGAATTCATTTCTTCTCAATTAAATGAGCTTGCACAAATATACGATTAACAATGACAATGCGAATACTAACAAAAATTGTAGCACTGGTCTACTTACCTAAAATCTGTCTGTCCATGGTTTTGTCGTAAATTATTTCTTTTTTCGAGGGGAAGAAGTTGTGAAAGTCACATCTCTCATCTGTAAAAGAAAGAAAATGAAACTAAGAATAAATAAATAAATATAAGATCAAATGAAAGCATTATAATAACCTAGACGTGGCTGTTAACATGATTTCATTATAAATGTCGGTTTAACAACTAGATGCAAAAAACATGTTAAAATAAGTTCTCCGGTTTCCAAACAGAGTACACGGAACATACTTTAAACCACTTAACTTGGCAGCATACGTAAATGCATACTACACTGTGTCTGTTTTTAACACACAATCGAATTTTATCTAGAACATTCCGTTAAAATAACACTCATAAGAGTTTGCAGCGTTTTTAAAGTATCAGACGGAAGTGCTTCGAAACGGTCAGATGAAGTGTGTTTATATCGATAACCAATTAACGTTATGTAGCACAATTGTGCAACGTTAATATTCAAATTAAAAACAGTATAGCCAACTAAACTTTCTGCATTTCCAGAGCATTATTTTCTCAATGCATCACGCAACTGTGCGTTCCAATCGATGTTTGTCCGAATACCCCTCAACTGTATGTGTGCAAACCAATTACAGCGTTTGAAGATGCAGATACACACATTTTTTTTAAAGTGTGTTAAATCATTCAAATGTGACATTCATGAGCGTAATACAATGAGTTCTTACAATTGAATTTACATGTAAATCCATGCAAGTCGTTCCCATGCATTCAATTTCAAAAATACCAATGTTTTCAATAAAAGTATTACAATCAAAGTGTGTAGACATACAGAAATATATTCATTTAAGTCAGAGAATTTGCAATTATATCATTTTCAGGCCATTTTCTGGAAAGTTTGTATACATTTACGAAATTCATCCAAATGTATCTGTTTCACAATATCATCATGGCAAGCACATATATTTTGTTGGGAAAGACGTTTAAAAGGTACTGTAAACCACGAATGACGAAAAAAGAAAAGTTCTAAAATACCGTATTTTTTTTACAATTATTAGTTTATATTGATTAAAATATCACGACTGATATATAATATTACTTAAAAAAAGTTCATATTTTCAGTATATTCGGTAATACAATTTCGCCATGTGAAATCAAAAGTACATCGCGAAAAAAGGTGACATAACGATATACACACTATAAATAACGCAAGAAGATTGATTATTTTATATATAAAATATATACAATGCACTACGCATGCTTAACTTGCATTCCTGGGTTTACCACGTGACGATGATGATCAATCTTCTTGTGTTATTTATAGTTAACTGGTAGTTACCTGGTATGCATACCCAGTAAAAANAAAGGGACTGTAAACCACGAATGACGAAAAAAGAAAAGTTCTAAAATACCGTATTTTTTACAATTATTAGTTTATATTGATTAAAATATCACGACTGATATATAATATTACTTGAAAAAAGTTCATATTTTCAGTATATTCGGTTATACAATTTCGCCATGTGAAATCAAAAGTACATCGCGAAAAAAAGGTGAGATAACGATATACACACTATAAATAACGCAAGAAGATTGATCATTTTATATATAAAATATATACAATGCACTACGCATGCACAACTTGCATTCATGGGTTTACCACGTGACGATGATGATCAATCTTCTTGCGTTATTTATAGTTAACTGGTAGTTACCTGGTATGCATACCCAGTAAAAATAAATAAATTAAAAAATAAAGTAAAAATAAAAAATAAACTTTTTTAAGTAATGTTATATACCAGTCGTGATATTTTAATCAATATAAACTTATAATTGTAAAAAATACGGTATTTTAGAACTTTTCTTTTTTCGTCATTCGTGGTTTACAGTCCCTTTAAATTCTTTTTATAAAATATCATACAAGAAAAAGTAAGTATCCCTGAGAACGTTGCAAAATTCACATCATTAAACTGTCCAATCAAAATAATTCACTTATGAAAAATTGTGACATGTATGCATGATGGTTGATATTAAAAAGTCAAATTTGTGTATGTATTATAATTGTATCAGACGTTATTATGTCTGATGACACTTGATTTAAATATGTATAGACAAAACCTCTCAGATCACTTCTTGTATTTCAATAAGCACAAACAGCTGGCAAAATGTGTATTATATATAGCAGGGATTTAAATAAACCATACATAAAACCCCAAGGAAAAATAAATACACGCAGAAAGCATGTTTTTATATTGTTTAAACAATTTCATAATAATGCCAATCAAACTTTCAAAATTTCATTCTTGAAAAAAGAGCAATTATAGTGTGAACAAACACACTTAAAATGTATTGTGCGTTAATCATTTATTTCACAATTCAAATGCAAAACTATTGAAATAACCTTCCAAATAAAGTGGAACAGCTTGAAAATAGCTAACTGGAAAGTTATCAAAAGGCAAAATGTCGTATCACGAGACGTTTTTGCTTCACGTTCTTGGAAATTAGCATTTGACATGGATATACCGAACGGTTCGTATTTCAAAGGATTACATGGAATTGATTGTGCAACTTTTCATTTTATTGCATTGGCTGAAGGTAAGCATTATAACTTTTAAAACTTTTTTGAGAGTGAAAATCTTAACATTTACCTTCATGTTCTGGTATTTCTTCATATACTTATAATAATGATTGTTGATGTTTAACCAAATAATAAAATACACATAATGTAACCACTCTCTACATATTTATGCTTACTTACACATGTACCATAACGAGCAACACCGCACAAGCAATGTTGCAATCACGCCTGGCGAATAGGTACACACCATGACCTGACGGATCACTGACAAGAATAATGATCCCATGTGACTCTGAATTACAGAAAGCATGCACGGTATGCCACCAATTACATTATGTATAATGGCTTGCGCATATTGCTCAGTATCAACTGTATAAATAGGAATGTTGGTCAAATTTGCGCTTCGAAACAATTATTAATGCAGCTTTGATACGAACGGAACTGGTATTGTTTAGAGTGCAGCCAATAAGTGAAATCAATTTTCTAGTTCGTCAAAACGCAGGGCGAAAAGCTTAATCAAAATATTTATTTTGTATTCATGTTCATTACGAAGAGAAAACTTTTTATAGCATGTGTCCCTTTTTGGCAAGAAACCGATTTTGAAACAGTGTGACACAAAACAAGTACATCTAATCTTTGATTAAAACTATTTAGACACATAGTATAAATATCAAGATGCTCGTTGTGCATTTTAAATGGTTATATTATGTACGAAAGGAGAAACATGGCCATAAATAGTTAGATTGTATCTACATCATTTATAATGCTGCTCAAGACTGATGTATAGATAGATTACAGGATATACAAGCACAGGTATAACCATAATTATTCAAACAAGAGGGCCATCAGGTCCTAAGGCGCTCACCTGAGAGCAAAAGGAACTAGACTATTCTGAAAAAATGCAAGCTGATTCATGAAGATTGGACCAAAAAAATGACTTTTAACATGTTTTTTTATATTTGACCTAGTGACCTAGTTTTTGAGCTCATATGACCCAGTTTCAATCTCTGCCAAGATTTCATTGGGAGAAATGTTCTGACCAAGTTTCATGAAGATTTGCCAATAAATGTGGCTATTATATAGCGTCAACAAGTTTTCCATATAGCCATATTATGACAACTGCCCCCCCCCCCCGGCGGCCATGTTTTTCAACGAATCATAGCCATTTTCAAACTCAGCCGAGCTATTGTTAGAACAAATGTTCTGATCAAGTTTCATTAAGATTGGATAATAAATGTGACTTCTAGAGTGTTAACAAGGTTTTACTACATAGCCATATAAGGAAAAATGCCACGCCCCCTTGCGGCCATGTTTTTTAACGGATCTCAACCATTTTCGAACTCAGCCCAGATATCATTAGTACAAATATTCTGACCAAGTTTCATGAGCATTGGACCAAAAATATGACTTCTAGAGTGTTAACAAGGTTTTACTATAGCCATATAAGGAAAACTGCCACGCCCCCTGGCGGCCATGTTTTTTAACAGACCAGAACCATTTTCAAACTCATCCGAGATATCGTTAGAACAAATGTTCTGACTAAGTTTCATGAAGATTGGACAATAAATGTGACTTCTAGAGTGTTAACAAGGTTTTACTATAGCCATATAAGGAAAACTGCCACGCCCCCTGGCGGCCATGTTTTTTAACAGACCAGAACCATTTTCAAACTCATCCGAGATATCGTTAGAACAAATGTTCTGACTAAGTTTCATGAAGATTGGACAATAAATGTGACTTCTAGAGTGTTAACAAGGTTTTACTATACACTAAAGCCATATAAGGAAAACTGCCACGCCCCCTGGCGGCCATGTTTTTCATTCAACTGGAACCATTTTCGAACTCGTCCAAGATATTATTGGGACACATGTTCTGACCAAGTTTCATGAAGATTGGACTAAAAATGTGACTTCTAGAGTGTTAACAAGGTTTTACTATAGCCATATAAGGAAAACTGCCACGCCCCCTGGCAGCCATGTTTTTCAACCAACCGGAACCATTTTCGAACTCGTTCAAGATATCATTAGAACAAATGTTCTGACTAAGTTTCATGAAGATTGGACAATAAATGTGACTTCTAGAGTGTTAACAAGGTTTTACTATAGCCATATAAGGAAAACTGCCCCGCCCCTTGGCGGCCATGTTTTTCATCCAACCGGAACCATTTTTGAACTTGTCCAAGATTTTATTGGGACACATGTTCCCACCAAGTTTCATGAAGATTGGACTAAAAATGTGACTTCTAGAGTGTTAACAAGGTTTTACTATAGCCATATAAGGAAAACTGCCACGCCCCCTGGCAGCCATGTTTTTCAACCAACCGGAACCATTTTCGAACTCGTCCAAGATATTATTGAGACACATGTTCTGACCAAGTTTCATGAAGATTGGACAATAAATGTGACCTTTAGAGTGTTAACAAGGTAAATGTTGACGCCGCACGACGCACGACGCACGACGGACTAAAGGCGATCACAATAGCTCACCATGAGCACGTTGTGCTCAGGTGAGCTAAAAAGAAAGTGTACCTTTTTATCGTATTTGTTTTTGGATGAAATACAATAGTTTTTATGGTAAACTAAGAAAACCTGAAAAACTCAACACTATTTTTGACAGATGTAGATTGATATCAATGTAAATGCGTGTGAAGATGAAACCTTGTTTCTATCTTGATACTTTGTATCCTTGATTGATGTAAGTAATTGATTCCTCTGCATATTCATGGATTTTACCGGAGCGCGGGTGCATTTTCCCGTTATTGTTTTAGAAGGTTACTCGATGTTTCAAGCGGCTTTGTAGTTTTGTGTGGACATGAATATACCACAGTAATTATATCGCTGTACAATATATATATTATTACATTATGCCCTGATGAGCTGTACGAAACGCGTTGGCTATATCAATATAAATTTAAAATCCCAGACATGTGTTTTTACTTTCATTATATACTATTAACAATCTGGATACTGACATTTTACTTATATAACTATATATATATATATATATAACTATGATTATTTTTTTAAGCATTACATGGATTTATCGGCCTATTATTTGTGAAGACAAATGACTAATGACTGTGAAGACTATTATTTGTGAAGACAAATACGCTCTTGGGTTAGATTTTTCGAAACAACATAACGGTTGAGAATGAAGGTTTGTTTTCAGACTCAAACATCTTAGAAAAAGATAATACTGATAAAACTGATACAAGACTTAATCGAAAAGTAAACAAGACCGCAGGAGTAATCAGAAAATACACTTTATTAGTGACGTCCTACTGAATGAAACCACCTTTGAAAAAGTCAAATATATTATGTAATTATGCAGTCCGCACAGGCTTTTCAGAGATGATAATTTCCGCTTTAAGGGGATTTTTCGTTAAAAGGAAGCCTCTTCTAAGCGAAAATCCAGAATAGGAGGAAAGTGTGTCCCTGATTAGCCTGTGCCGACTTCACAGGCTAATCGGGAACGACAGTTTGCGAAAGTGAATTAAGCCCAATCATCCCAGAACGTGTCTCTATTATATCTGATAAAGTTCGTACCAGGGAGGAAGTGCCGATTCATCATGTGCATCCGTACATCAATTATGCGATTTGTGTTGCATTGTTAAGTTTATCGTGTTTAATTCTGTCTGGGTTCCATTTACGTAAATAAGCCAGTAAAATAATTAATTCTCTAGGGAACGGTTGTCAACATTCCATAACATCGTGCTTGAGTAATATAATTTCAAGTTTGGGTTGTCATTACATTAATGGAGGTAGGGGAACTGCAATTAATATAAAACATCTATAACTTGGGAAAAAAGCTGTTAATCATCATGTCTTTATGCTTATAAATGCTTTTACATCTGCATTCAGGATGAATTCTGCCATCTTTATTCGTTTGTGTTGGTGTTGATGTTTTCATCACTTGCACAAGCGAATATAAAAATATTTGTTCTGAATATGACCGAAGCAAAAATATAACTTATTCATATATCACAGACCATCAATGTACTTCAATATGCTTAAGACTATTCAAGCATTATAACTATTTCGATGATAGATCAATCTAGTAATTAGGTCTAGAGCAACATTACTATGCAAAATTTAGCCATGTCCATTTGATGTGATCTTGATTTAAAACACAAAACAAAAAACGATTAAATGCACGATTCTTATAATGACTATGACATTGATGTAACCTGTTCCTTTTCTTCACATTGATTAAATGTTCGTTACAGTTTCTTTTCAGCACAATGGATATTTAACTGGTAACAAACATACACAAATACTCTTACTCGGTAGCTCGTAAAATTATAATTACGTGTCATCTATTGTGTATTCAATATTAACCTCACGAAGTCATACATTATTTTCATAGGTGGAGCAGATGTGTAGCATTTTTTTTTTTCATTAATGCACGTTTATTTTCAAATGTTAGAACATGGTCTACTATAGCATATAAATGTATTGACGGACGAGATGTTAATACAAATGACACTTGTTTCCGTTAAATGCAGTCATATTATGTTTGAGAATTGTTTACGAACTGTCCAATTAATAAGGTTTACACGACTAAAACGTATTTTAGTTGTTCTCTTGCGAACGACTAAGGTTACGAGACCACGAATTCCGATTTAGAGTGCCTTAGCTATTAGAAACAAACGAACCTGTTAGCATACGCGCAAAAAAAAGAGTTTGCGGCGCGGTTTCAGTTCTTGAACTATATTCATTTACAAATTGACACATAATATGAATATCGTGTTAAATGGAATATTTTTGAACGGATCGTATATTTTAAAAGTAAAAAAAACACACATTTTTTAACTATACTCGCCGCGGAAGAGTATTCGTATGAATGAATAAATAGTCTACTATGTTCTGACGTAGCACAAAGTAAAATTTCATTGCTTGATTATAAATAGAATTGTGGCTGGAAACGAGATTTTGACCGATTTTGACGCATTTGGCGCTGACCTCGTTTCCGAGTAAACGATTTTATAATTGATTATCGTTTCGTGTTCATTGTCAACCCACTTTTTGCGATAAACAATAGCTTTAGCTTAAGTATAACCTGAACCAAAATGATTAAGCAGTGCAGTGGGACGATAATTGTCCGTATTTTGTTTTGATTTTTTTTTATGGTGTAAATTAACCTCAGCTAGTGTCAGCCTACAATGAAAACAGTAAGGTATAGTTCGGAAATTTATTAGTTTTGTGATGACTGACTGATGGAACGTTTTTCTTAGTTTTTGAGTTGTTTGGCTTCAACATATTGCAAATTTTGTCTGAGGTGATGGAATTTTATGTAAAATAATTTATTCCATCAGTCATAGTGTGTGTATGGGCCGTTTTGGCTGTCCTAATGAAGATTTTAGACGATTTTTCTTTGTGAGTTTTATTCTGAAAGTTGTCGAAATCTAAAGCACTTGTCAATTTATCATTTGTTGTTGAACTTTTCTTTAACGACAAAAATAACATTTCGTCGAAACGTTAAGTGCATTGATTCCTCTGAAAGTATTCTTCTTCTATTAATGTACATCAACATGATTCTCTTACAGTTGATCAGTTGACAGTCCAACTTGTTCACACTCTCAAATATTAAGCTACTTTTTATTTGGGTAATATTTGGAGCTCCAAAGAATTTAGCCCGTATAAAAAGTATCTATAAATTCTTTGCACGTCTAAATAAGACTCATCAGTTGACAGCAGACAAACTGTGAACTAAATAGGGTTGTATAATCAAATTT
>VMBQ01000012.1:364918-466201 GCA_007657795.1 Dreissena rostriformis | reverse complement strand
AGCAATTATTATTCCAATTAAGAATTTAAGTCATTATAAATTCACAGTGGAAATGGTTGTTTGTAAATATTAGTATTAATTGTATATTGACAAATGGATGATGAGTTTTCATTTTGTTTCAACCAGTTTCAACACTCCTGCCCTTTCTATCAACGACAAGACAGAACAAATCACGGTGTTATTTGTTTTTCAGACACGGATTCGATTTGACGGAATCGCCGCGGTGTTTTGAGCCGAATATTTCAGAATCTGTCACCACCTGCGCTATTAAATCTGATAGTATACTCTACACTACGTCTTTTCCCGATGGTTTGGGTCTCGTAACAAATTGTAAAATATTGAGCGAGCACGCAGTTTATGAAAGTTTCGTAACCCAGCCAATATTTTCCCGAACATTTTACGACGGAATTAATTTTTTATGTAGACACCGTTCCGAACCGGTGTTCATATAAACTTATCACAAATATAACGACCGCACTAAAGGTCAAAATATACTAATTCAAATCAAAACACAGAACGTAGGGAAACGGAAAAAATAAAACGACAAAGAATCGATTGCAATTCGTTTTCCGATTTCGTAATCGTTTACTGTACGATCGACTTGTATTTCAATTCGTTTTCTGTCAATACAAATCGTAAAAACGATAAAACGATCCTTATCTGTTGCCCTGCGTGAGACGTGCGCGACACTGTGTTGATAAAACTTTGTTCAACATGTTTACATTAGTGAGATACACTTTTGATAGCATGTTTCGCCTAATATGTTGAAAGTGCAATAACAGCAAGAACATTTGTGTCGTGTTCTGATAAAACTGGGCAAAATGATTTTGCGTAAATTGTCATCCAAGATTAGCCTGTGCAGTCCGCAATTTCCGCTTTTATGGAATTTTTCGTTTAAATGATGCCTCTGCTTAGCGAAAATCCAGTTTAGGCGGAAAGTGTCGTCCCGGACTGCACAGGCTAATATGGGATGACACTTTACTTTACGCTCAAGCATTTTGCCCAGTTTTCTCAGAACACGCCACATTTATGAGCCGCGTCATGCGACAATGGGTCCTATGCCATATGAGGCTAGCGTAGCTTAATGCCAGCTTGAACATTCACTCAGTCTGGTCAGAAGCTACGCTGTTCGCCATTTAGTCATACAAGTTGTGTTGTTATCATAAGCGGACAGGGAAGCGTCCGCGCAGTCTGGTCTGGAGCTTCGCTAGCCTGATATAGCATAAGACCTATTTTCGCATGACGTGGGTCTAATAGTACTCGATTTATCAAGATTCAGAAACATCCAAATCACCGCTATGGAACCACATGAACAAAAGCATAAGACATGTTATGAGATATGTATAACATGTGGTTATACAATACTGACCAGTGTGACAATCTAAACAAGAAAAGGGTCAAATAAATGCACATAATACACAATGTTTCTATCTCTTTATCTCAGAAGTTATGCACGATTTCCCATTATACATAAATCATGTTAACCATCATAATATACCAGTACCAGTGTTTATAAAACAACAAAACGAAGATTTGCTTTTTTCATCGAAAGAGAAACCACTCTGACATTGCTGAATGGGAATAACACTTTAAGTTTAGTCATTTATAAAGTTGTCTGGATAAAAAGTTATTATTATTATATTGATGTAAAGATAAAAACGTAAAGCAATAATACGCGATTTAATACGTGTTTAAGTTTGAAATATAGATTATTATAGGACGCGAAGGAAATTGATTAAATCAGGGATAGCTAACACCTGCTGTTGCGAAGGCACGTATGGAAGACAGATTCGATTGTTTTTCAAACTTAACAAAATAAACATTTACAGAATTCGATGTGCTCAAATAGAAACATGCTGTATACAGACGTAGCGATGACATAATTTACGTATGAGCGTCGCTCTGGGAAAATGGGACTTAATGCATGTGCGAAAAGAATCATCCCAGAGTATCCTGTGTAATCCGCACAGGTTAATCAGCGACGACACTTTCCGCCTTAACTGGATTTTCGCTTAAAAGAGCTTCCTTCAAACGATAAATACCTTAAAAGCGGACTGCACAGGCTAATCCTGGACGACACTTTACGCACATGTTATCAAGCCATGTTTCCCATAGCGAGAATCATATGTCATTTGCATGTATAAGAACAGTACGAGTGTAAGTTAACAGTTACACTGATTTAAAGCTTTGTCATTTAAACTAAATGGGCCTTTATTATACGTTCGATAAATGAGTTTGACAATTCATACATAAGGCAAGTTGAATACAGAGGGTACATTATAACTTAATTGTGAATTTGAAACCATTCGAAATCCACGGATAGTCAGTTTTCAGTGAATCATGATCATGCAAATACAAGCAACACTTTGAACACTATTCGTCTTATTTTCCGTGAAATTCATCCCATCAATTTCCGCACCACGAAGTAAATGTTTGATAAACATCTAACCCTCGAGTTTATTGTTATGTTCGCACGCATACAATTGTTCGTGAACTGAGGAAGTTTATTTGTGGTGTAAACTCACCCACATTTGGTATAAGTGCGTGAATATATTAAATTCGTAAACGCAATCGACCGATTTAAGCTTTTGATGATAAAAGGTTGTGATGAATTGTTAAAGTTGAACGAGAATTTAATGTACGCGAGTTAAAAGTGCGATATTAAATCTCGAATACTGTTTGTCAAAAATGTTCGTATGTGTTTGTTTTCGCGTTAGTTATTTGTACTAGTATTACTTATGAAAGGGAATGTAACCAATGGAAAAACACATGCACTTGTTTACGGACATCTGGTGAATTATGTTGTTATTTTTGTTTTTATGAATAATACTAATATATATCATAACGAAGTCTATAAATAGAGTGAGGTAAATTGTGGTGTGTTCGTTGCTCAAATTGTGGTTTGAGTTCTGTGATTTGTTCGTTCGGAAGATTTCCCTTTGGTATTGGGAAAACCGTTATACAGTTGTTACAATCAGGGAGTTTACGAGCTTCCAGAACCAGCATCAAAGAGTCTTCGAAGTCCTCCCCATCTGGTTGGTAATTTTTATTTTCCTAAAAACACTGTCGAACATGTTGCATGTGAAAATTAATTGCTGTGCAATAATAACGATGTAAATTTTATTGGACGTATGAAAAGAAAGAACAAAAAAACACGATCAAACAAACAATGTGTGTTTTATTGGTGGGTAAAGCCATACCAAAATCCAAGTTGTGGTTTCCAGTACATCCACAAGTACATATCGGTATGTTATAGGAAAACATGGTATTTAACAAATATAAATATTTTATTTTGGAGTACACACATTAAATGATAGTGATCGATGATTTGTTAAATGTAAACGAGTAGTCATAAATAAACAACTAAGTCAAGGGCCATGGGCTAATAAGCTCCTGTATCTGTATTTTTTCATAAATTTGTTGATATCCCTCGTTGAAAAAAACTTGGCACTGTTTCACATTCCACAAAGTATGAAAAAATCCCTACTGGTAATATTGTATATATTTTTTTAAGAGGACATAACGGCACTTTTGAGACACTGAGAAAATGACATGTTTTTTTGTGTAGAATGTGTGCTGATTGTGTTATAACTGTAGTAACTATAACTATAAGTTTTTTTACTCTGTGTGACACAGACTTAATGATTTTGTTACAGTAATATAACACATTTTAACACATATCAAACCACTGACTCTAGTTGTTTCAACGAAGTTATTTAGTCGACTTTTGTTAAAATATTATGTGATGATTAAAGGTCACCAGAAAAATAGCGTTAGTCGGGTAATCGGAACCATTGCACATCTTTACCCAGCCTTACAAGAACATCATTAAAATGAGTCGGCGAATCAGCATGTACGTCAAAAAGAACCCCACTCCCGCACCTGCACCGAAACAGCAGAGAAAGGGTGTGCGTTTTCCAGACGAATTGGTGTTTCTTGACCACATAAAGGAGAATGACGTCGCAGCATTGGATCACATGCTGAAGCGTGCAAGTCTGCTAGTTGACATTAGCGCCATCAATGACGTAGGTAGGTGACTATAATCTGTTCAAACTATGGAGATTATGGCGTGTCAAACGTTGCAAAGTTCGATGTTTTCATATTAATGTATCTGATATATTTGTGTATTTATGTTCAATATTTCGATATGTGCGTGGTGTAGTTGTATAGGACCTATGGCAAAATAAAAATAAGTTATATAATTTCAAATTTATGTGCGACATTTTCATATATATGTTCTTTAAGTCCATATTATACACATGTATTTTTACAATACTTTCATATAAATGTGGCAAAATTCTGATATTTGTGTTGTATAATTTTCAAAATATTTGTATGTTTTAAACATTAATATTTGTGTGCAATATTCCAATAAGTTTGTTGTAAAATTGTCAAAGATGTATATTCTACAATCTTCATCATGGTAAATATTTAAGGTTACAATCCACTAAATCAATGTGTCTCCCTCTTGGGAAAGAAGTGCTTATTTCTAAACAGTTCCTTTTCTCTTCTGGTTTTAACGTCGTTGAGCAAATGCACCAATGTTTTGTGTTGTTATTTCCTGTATGCTATGTGTGTCGTCAACATTTTGGTGCATGTCATTTGGAACTACGTTGAAAGATGAACGTTTTGGAAGAGTTTATTGAAGAACCATGTTTTTGTCGAAATCGCACTGCCGAAACCCTGTTTTCCTAGGGTGCTTGCATTTGGGCGATTTTTATTTTCTTGCAAGAAGTTTTTTTTTTATTATTGGAAGAGGGCAGATCCATCTTTAAAATGATACAAGGTTTGCAAAATTTGATGTATAGTAAAGGCAAGACACATGCTTTTAAAGTTGACAGTTTTAGCATGTGACCCAAAGGGATTTGGAATTAGTGAAATTTTACCTACATGACCGTGTTTTACCACACATAAATGAAACTAGCGAACATATATATATATATATATATATATATATATATATATATATATATAGTTATCCGACGCAAATTTTGCCCAAACATATATAGGATACTATGAGCATCATGTTGTTCAAAAACACATTCACTACTATTTAATATCAATTTGTGTGTTTGTCGTTAGATAGCATCTAGTGCTACAAATTGTGTATTATTGTTGTCATCCTGTTATCAAAAGGAAATGTAAACCGAAACTGGGGATTGAGATAAGTACGTGTGAAGCACTTAAAACAAGACATGTGTCCAAAGGAAACTTTCTACATATGTCTTAAAACTCCGCTTACGTCACACACAAGCCTGTTTTGAGAGAAAAAAAATACTTAATGTTGACCGTAACCTTACGGTAATTACTTTCATTCTACTTATGGTAGTCATTTGTGGTACGTTATTTCAATTGCATGATAATTACATCTATAGTTTTAGCCCGGATATGCTGTTTTATTACCAAATTTGACCTTGTACCTCTAAGTGTGACCTTGACCTTAGAGGTGGAGACATGCTTTACACATGAAATGCCGTCTCCTTAGGGTGGTCATTAGTGGTAAGTTTCTTTCAAATATCACGATGTATAACAATGTTACAGGTCAGATATGATTAAATTGTATAGCAAAATTCAACCTTTGAACTCTCAAAGTGCTGCTTTGACCTTTGAGGTAGAGATACAAGTGTTAAACCCGTTACAAAAGTATTAGGATGGGTTGCTATTGTGACAATTATGGCTGAGACAGGAATGTTCAAGCAATTTTATGACCAAAGTATACCTTTAACCTCTAAGTGCGACCTTTACATTTGCGATAGGAAAACAAGTATTACAGGCGACACTTTGTCTTACGATGTTTCATTTAAGCAAAGCTTTTTCTAAATTCATCTATATACGGTAAACGTCCGTCTGTGGATGGTATTGGCAAGCTGCTTTATGACCAAATTTTTCTTTTGACCTCTACGTGTGACATTGACCTTAAAGATAGTGATGTAATAATACGTGAGGTAAAGTCGAAACGTCGTGTTATGCTGGTGGAATTTGTGGCAATCTATTTTGAAATCCATCAAAAAATGGTAAATATATAGCCGAGACAGGACACGACACGACGGACGGACAGTGCGACAGCTATATGCCGCCTTCTTCGAAAGGGGGCATAAAAATCATACCAGCTACGACAAATCTTCTCATTGTAAGCGTTTAGATCGCTCAATCTTCAATTGTACATTTAATCAGCAGTTTTCACACAAAGATTAACTTCAAAACGTTTAGTCCGCAACTTTCCTGCACTAATGTAGGACAAAGACATGCCGATGACCAGACCCTGCGACGTCCGGATTGTGAATGAGTACGTTTCTACTGTACCAATACATATTGTATCTGTTTTAAATATATATTAGCCTCGTTCTGGGAAAACGGGGTTTAATGCATGCGCGGAAATTGTTGTCCCAGATTAGCATGTGCAGTCCGCAGAGGCTAATCAGGGACACCACTTTCCGCCCAGACTGGATTTTCGCTAAGAAGAGACATCCTTGAAACGAAATAAACAAAAGAAGCGGAAAGTGTTGTCACTGATTAGCCTGTGCGGACTGCACATGATAATCTGGGACAACAATTTCCGCACATGCATTAAGCCTCATTTTCCCAGAGCGAGGCCCATATTGTTTGGTTTTATTCAGGTGTGACGCCTCTTCACCAGGCGGTCCTGGACGGGAACGAGGCCGCAGTGAGGCTGCTGATTTCCCACGGAGCGGACATCAACAAACAGGACGAGGACCGCTGGACGCCGCTCCATGCCGCCTGTTCAAACGGTCACTCGGACATTGTCAAGTAAGACTGTGCAAACTGTAATGCGGAAATTGTCAAGCAAGCCTGTGCAAACTGTCATGCGGACATTGTCAAGTAAGCCTGTGCAAACGGTCATTCGAACATTGTCAAGTAAGCGATAGTGGCATTGGCGTAGTTGATATGGTGAATGTAATTTTCTGTATTAAGTACGAGTGACATTGACCCTTACCCACAAGTCCATAAACAACCTTATTCTAGGTCTCCATGCCAGCTTGCTACATTTTAAGGTTCGTGAACATTGATAACGGGTCGCCGTGGCGTGGTATATATGGTGTCCGCCTAGCGACCGGGAGGTCACGGGTTCGATCCCTACTGTGGGAGCGTTCTTTAGATCTCCCCCATAGACACCAAGTATTGGTTCTTAGTCCCATGAAACGGACTCGAGAGCGTTTTAAATAAGCCTTAGGCTTTCGATGCAATCGAGCTAAAATATGTTTAAACTAAGCAATAGTGTTATTTTACTTGTGAAAACACGCACCCACACTTAAGGATTTCAATGATTGTTAATTATTAAACACGACTTGATGTTTGATCCGTTACCTAAACACAATGTTAACACTTCTCGAAATCAGTCAGATAAATAAAGTATTTTCCTCAACAAGTTTAGGCCGCTGACTTAGCCAGGTTTTGCAATAAAAGATACGACTTAGTGAACCCTTTATTAAGGAAAATAAATTTAGTTTACAAAGGCGTAATGCAATAGACCAGGAGCCAACTTCATTCATGTAACACATGCAACAGTAATACATTAATTATGCTATACAAATATTGATGCAGTTTTTCAATTTCACAGGCTTCTACTGGAGAACGGGGCTGATAGAAACATACGAACAGACGAAGGGGAACTTCCGGTAGATTTGATTGAACCCGATGACCCTGCCACTAAGAGGGCAATGCGCGTCCCTAACCGACTAGCAGTGGTTCCAAACACGTGTCATTCACCAAATCCAAACACGCGCCATTCACCAAAAATAAGAAAGGTGTTCGACTAACGACGAATTCTGACGACGTTTCTTCGCCTGAGCCTATCCACTTCCTTTGTTTATATAATCGGGACACTGTATTCAGGGACTATCTGTGTTCTCTAAACGTTATTAAAAATGTTTTAATGTTAAATATAGGCACGTTAATTTCATCGACGATTCCAATTCGACGCCTTTTCTCAAGACCATTTAGTGAGGTCTCCCAGATTTCTTGGGCAAATGGCAGAAATTCTCCCCATTTTGAGCTGACCTGGAAAGAAAACGCACGAGTTGACAAGTGATCAATCTCCCGGACAGCATAGAAATTATTTAATCCGGTAAAGGTTATTACGAGACTTGACCTGTCGTTCATTTATTACACCAAACGCGTAATCGTGATCGATGAGAAGTCTCCGGTTGCAGTCATGTGTGCTCAAATGTGTGAAATTAAATGACATTTGGAATTGACTTCTGATTGAGTACCATTTCAGAAAGTCAACGATAAATGATAAATTAAAATGTGATCACTGATTTCAGAACACAGACGTGTATATAAACGCAACACAAAAACCTGAATCATAACAACACTTTTTCACGTGTAGTGTATGGTAAATGCTATGCTACGCAAATTATTGGGATTCCGGCATTTAAGTCTTCAGTACACATGGACATTTTTATTTAGCTTTCACTAATTTTCTTGATATTTTCCTATATCTCACAGTGTCCCATAGACGCAACAGGCAATAACGTGTTGCGTCTTTGTAAACATATTTTCGCAATAAGATACGTTTACAGACTTAAATGCGAACACTGTTATTATTGCAAGTGAAGTAAATGCGATAGTCGTATGTGTGACATTATTACATACAAGTATGTATCTTATATTCCATTTACATAGGCAGTATGCTATACAAGTTTTTAAAACTACAAATTCTTACCTTATTTGCACAACTGTTATTTTCTTCATTTCCATTATGTGGACATTTTGAAGCAGGTCTATGTATTGTCAACATCACAAACCTTGATATTGAATTCGATTAAGTTTCAGTTTTAATGTTCACAATATGATAACCACACGGTAATGCATTCGCATTTGCGAACGCAGATAGATCTATTGATTTGTGTTCCATTGCGTCTGGATTATTTGTTCTGTTGGTGCTGATGACTTCAAATAACTTTAGTGGATTATTTAGTTGTATCAATGTCAGAGTTGTTTGTGTTGATTGAAGCCACACTGAGTTTTCACGCTGAAAACAAAGATCAAATGAGCCTCGTACTGGGAAAACTGGGCTTAAATGCATGCGCGTAAAGTGTCGTCCAAGATAAGCCTATGCAGTCCGCACAGGCTTATCAGGGACGACACTTTCCGATTTTAAAGAATTTTCTAAACGAAAATCCAGTTAAGACGGAAAGTGTCGTCCCTGATTAGCCTGTGCGAACTGCACTTTACGCACATGCATTAAGCACAGTTTTCCCAAAGGCGAGGCTTAAATTCGAGAAGATGGTATTGTCATCATTACGGATATTAAATTCTTTATTTGTTACGTGTCTAACAAAGGTGGTTCAAACTGTTACGCTATAAGGTATAAAACGAAACATCACGTCGTTTAGTAGACCTCAACATAACTTAAAAACAGGAATCATTATGTAACAATACCGATGTTTATAAACCCTACATGTTTCGATTAAGGGCTTTCACATACTGATGTGATTCACAATGTTACATGTATGAACTATGTCTGTGTGATATCAAACGCTTATATTATTTCCGAAATACAGGAATTCTCAATAAAATGATAGTGTTGCCTATGTTAGATTTATTTATACAGTTGATAAACATTCAAAATTTACTCTAATGTATCACAATATATTGATTTCATGATATAACATTTTATAAAAAAAAGAATGTTTAATAGTTAATACAATGTATTGATTTGATGATATAACATTTTATAATAAAGAATGTTCATTTTCAATGTGTTTACCATATTCGCCCCGAATACTCTTCAAACGTCAGAAAGAAGATGCTTTTAGTCGGTTCGTTGTCAGTGACGCCTTCCCCAAGACCCCTCCAATCGTGCTGAACCAGTCGCCGATCCAACATCACCTCTAGCCAACCTGAAATAGAATAGAGCATTACCGTTGGTGGAAATCATATGAGTCGCGTTCTTGGAAAACTGGGTTATAAGCATATGCGTAGTGTCATCCCAGATTAGCCTGTGCAATTCGCACAGGCTAATCAGGGACGAAACTTTCCATCTAAACTGGATTTTTGTTTAAAAGAGACGTATTTAAACAAAAAATTCAATAAAAGCGGAAATGTAGTCCCTGATTAGCCTGTGCTGAGGGCATCGCCCTATTATGGTAGGGGGAGCATCGCCATGTTTGCCCTTACTAAAACACTACCAGAATGTGTATTCATATCTGATGCCAAGCTTGCTACCGCATGACCGTGTGTAGTGTGGAGACTAANAAGTTATACGATTCCAGCTAACATTTGGAAACCCAGACATATTGCCTAGTTAAATATATAGGTCGAATCATTATTTGTCGGACTTCCTACGACTTACGACGTGAAAGGAATATGCAAAGCTTCGGTCTTTTACATCCGTGTTGTTTGTATAGTTCACTAATGTATATGCATCGTTATGGGAAAACCGAGCTTAATGCATGTGCGTTAATTGTTGTCTCAGATTAGCATGTGCAGTCCGCACAGGTTAATCAGGGACGACACTTTCCACGTTTATCGAATTTTTCGTTTAAAGCAATTCTCTTCTAAATGGAAATCCAGTATAGGCGGGAAGTGTCGTCCCTGATTAATCTTTGCACAGGCCAATTTGGGACGAAACTTGACGCACATGGATTAAGCCCATTTTTATGTAACTAGTCACTTGCTTAAAATAATTAAAGACAACAAAGAACTGAAGGTAACAATAAGTTCTCTCATGATAACATTTCTGGAGCCGCATCAGTCCAACATTCGAATAGTCAGGCCCTTACCATTAGTTGTGTAGTAGATGGTGGCAACAAGCGTGAATGACTTGTATACAGAACGCACTTGTGAAAACAGTTTGCCTTCAGTCAATAACACATTCGGTTGCTCACTGACATACTGCAATGACAAGTGATATGGGGATATGTGTATCAATAATCCTTGGTTTAACTATTTCTTTGTTACATATATTAGTTATTGTATAAATGTTTTTTATGTGAACATAGTTGTTTACGAAAAATATCGTTCTTGTTATGTTTCTACACAATCATGCATTTGCTATGGAATATGCTATAAATATGTTTGTATCTCTGCAAACACGTAAGTTTGCAACGTTCGATCTCTGTTAACCCTAAGTCCCGTTAAGTGATAATTGTATTCTAATGTATTAATATTTTCAGATATTATTCAATGTTTCCATGAGCGTGTTACGCAATTTACAACATATCATTTTTTAAGAACATCTTCATACATAAACAATTTTGTCAACCANGGGGGGGGGGGGGGGGTGAGATCCATTTCAGTCAAGTTTAGATTGTGTTAATGTATCTGAAAAACAAAATGAGTGCATTGATCTCATTCCCTCTTGAAAATAAACGTGTTTATGCGTCGTCTAAATGGATCTTCACAGATTCTGAATGAAATTTACATAGACATGAAGTTGCCCGCTAAAGAAAGTCAGTTATTTGTATGTATCACACTTCTATTTGTATTTGCATTCAATTTTCCCTGATTAAATTAACAAATTTGAATACAATAGTACTTGACATATAGCAAAGAATATGATTAAATGCTTGAATTTTCATATGAACAAGCTCGAACTTAAATCTTTTTGTCTCCAAGAATGTCGTTCAATCTGAGTGTTGTTTTGAATGCTTTTTATGGTATTGTTAGGGCAAAAAAACAGGAAAGAAGCACGAATTGCTCACCTGATAATGTTTTGTGAGTTGTATTATTCAAAATAAAAATAAAAAACGTCTTCAACTAACATGATAGTCTAATAATAACAATTACAGGGCATCATATCATAAAAGGAATGTAAAACATCATATAAATAATTAGAATAAATGAATTGTAATTAATCATATAAATACATGAATTATATTGCTGCTGATTGTTTCGTGTTAAAAAAACTGTTTTTAGATAGTGGAAATGACATATGTCCGCACAGGCTAATCAGGGACGTCATTTTCCGCTTTCGTTGTATTTTAGTTTGAAGGCAATCTATTCTTAGAGAAAATCCAGTTTAGGCGCAAATTTACCAGTTGAGATTAAAGTTTTCGTTTATGTTTATAATAATATGTATAGATGGCCCAAAATGTTTAACAATGTACACTTAGAAAACTCGATTAAATTGCCGAAGCGGGAACCGTATANGGACATTGTCAAGTAAGCCTGTGCAAACGGTCACTCGGACATTGTCAAGTAAGCCTGTACAAACGGTCATTCGGACATTGTCAAGTAAGCGATAGTGGCCGTAGCGTAGTTGATATGGTGAATGTCATTTTCTGTATTAAGTACGAGTGACATTGACCCTTACCCACAAGTCCATAAACAACCTTATTCTATGTTTCCATGCCAGATTGCTACATTTTAAGGTTCGTGAACATTGATAACGGGTCGCCGTGGCGTAGTGTATATGGTGTCCGCCCAGCGACCGGTAGGTTCGATCCCCACTGTTGGAGCGTTCTTTAGATCTCCCCCATATACACCAAGTATTGGTTCTTAGTCCCATGAAACGGACTCGAGAGCATTTTAAATAAGCCTTAGGCTTTCGATGCAATCGAGCTAAAATCAATAGGTTTAAACTAAGCAATTTTGTTATTTTACTTGTGAAAACACGCACCCACACTTAAGGTTATCAATGATTGTTAATTATTAAACACGATTTGATGTTTGATCGCTTACCTAAACACAATGTTAACACTTCTCGAAATCAGTCAGATAAATAAAGTATTTTCCTAAACAAGTTTAGGCCATACCAATGTTATTGTTTGTGTAGCGTTCTCGGGCTTGTAGTTGTTCGGATACCCCGAAGGAAGCAAAACGCAAATTTGAACCTGGGAAAATATGTCATGAAAAGTTACTTCAAATTTGTGAAGACAGTAAAATGACTATGTTTTTTATATTATGTAAACAGAGTCATTTTACACGCTTCAAATACTGATGTACTGTACGCTACTAATGCGTTGATCATATATTTATCGTGTTTAACATCCTTGAATCCGTTTTATATTTTTATTGAAATTGTTTTCTTTGTTTTAATGCCTTGTAGTTCTGAAAACTAATGGGGACGATAAACATAAAATCAAATGTGTATGGCCTTAATCATAAATATATTCTTACTACATTCCGAAACTATAATTTATTATGAAACTATCAGTCGCTGACTTAGCCAGGTATTGCAATAAAAGATACGACTTAGTGAACCTTTATTAAGGAAAACAAATTTAGTTTACAAAGGCGTAATGCAATAGACCAGGAGTCAACTTCATTCATGTAACACATGCAACAGTAATACATTAATTATGATATAAAAATATGGATGCAGTTTTTCAATTCCACAGGCTTCTACTGGAGAACGGGGCTGATAGAAACATACGAACAGACGAAGGGGAACTTCCGGTAGATTTGATTGAACCCGATGACCCTGACACTAAGAGGGCAATGCGCGTCCCTAACCGACTAGCAGTTGTTCCAAACACGTGTCATTCACCAAATCCAAACACGCGCAATTCACCAAAAATAAGGAAGGTGTTCGACTAACGACGTATTCTGACGACGTTTCTTCGCCTGGGCCTATCCACTTCCTTTGTTCATATGATCGGGACACTGTATTCAGGGACTATCTGTGTACTCTAAACGTTATTAAAAATGTTTTAATGTTAAATATAGGCACGTTAATTTCATCTACGATTCCAATTCGACGCCTTTTCTCAAGACCATTTAGTGAGGTCTCCCAGATTTCTTGGGCAAATGGCAGAAATTCTCCCCATTTTGAGCTGACCTGGAAAGAAAACGCACGAGTTGACAAGTGATCAATCTCCCGGACAGCATAGAAATTATTTAATCCGGTAAAGGTTATTACGAGACTTGACCTGTCGTTCATTTATTACACCAAACGCGTAATCGTGATCGATGAGAAGTCTCCGGTTGCAGTCATGTGTGCTCAAATGTGTGAAATTAAATGACATTTGGAATTGACTTCTGATTGAGTACCATTTCAGAAAGTCAACGATAAATGATAAATTAAAATGTGATCACTGATTTCAGAACACAGACGTGTATATAAACGCAACACAAAAACCTGAATCATAACAACACTTTTTCACGTGTAGTGTATGGTAAATGCTATGCTACGCAAATTATTGGGATTCCGGCATTTAAGTCTTCAGTACACATGGACATTTTTATTTAGCTTTCACTAATTTTCTTGATATTTTCCTATATCTCACAGTGTCCCATAGACGCAACAGGCAATAACGTGTTGCGTCTTTGTAAACATATTTTCGCAATAAGATACGTTTACAGACTTAAATGCGAACACTGTTATTATTGCAAGTGAAGTAAATGCGATAGTCGTATGTGTGACATTATTACATACAAGTATGTATCTTATATTCCATTTACATAGGCAGTATGCTATACAAGTTTTTAAAACTACAAATTCTTACCTTATTTGCACAACTGTTATTTTCTTCATTTCCATTATGTGGACATTTTGAAGCAGGTCTATGTATTGTCAACATCACAAACATTGATATTGAATTCGAGTAAGTTACAGTTTTAATGTTCACAATATGATAACCACACGGTAATGCATTCGCATTTGCGAAAGCAGATAGATCTATTGATTTGTGTTCCATTGCGTCTTGATTATTTGTTCTGTTGGTGTTGATGACTTGAAATAACTTTGGTGGATAATTTTGTTGTATCGATGTCAGAGTTGTTTGTGTTGATTGAAGGCACACTGAGTTTCCACGCTGAAAACAAAGATCAAATGAGCCTCGTACTGGGAAAACTGGGCTTAATACATGTAGGTAAAGTGTCGTCCAAGATAAGCCTTTACAGTCCGCACAGGCTTATCAGGGACGACACTTTCCGCTTTTAAAGAATTTTTCTAAACGAAAATCCAGTAAAGACGGAAAGTGTCGTCCCTGATTAGCCTGTGCGGACTGCACTTTACGCACATGCATTAAGTCCAGTTTCCCCAAAGGCGAGGCTTAAACTCGAGGAGATGGTATTGTCATCATTACGGATATTAAATTCTTTATTTGTTAAGTGTCTAACAAAGGTGGTTCAAACTGTTACGCTATAAGGTATAAAACGAAACATCACGTCGTTTAGTAAACCTCAAAACAACTTAAAAACAGGAATCATTATGTAACAATACCGATGTTTATTAACCCTACATGTTTCGATTAAGGGCTTTCACATACTAATGTGATTCACAATGTTACATGTATGAACTATGTCTGTGTGATATACAACGCTTATATTATTTCCGAAATACAGAAATTCTCAATAAAATGATAGTGTTACCTATGTTAGATTTATTTATACAGTTGATAAACATTCAAAATTTACTCTAATGTATCACAATATATTGATTTCATGATATAACATTTTATAAAAAAAAGAATGTTTAATAGTTAATACAATGTATTGATTTGATGATATAACATTTTATAATAAAGAATGTTCATTTGCAATGTGTTTACCATATTCGCCCCCGAATACTCTTCAAACGTCAGAAAGAAGATGCTTTTAGTAGGTTCGTTGTCAGTGACGCCTTCCCCAAGACCCCTCCAATCGTGCTGAACCAGTCGCCGATCCAACATCACCTCTAGCCAACCTGAAATAGAATAGAGCATTACCGTTGGTGGAAATCATATGAGTCGCGTTCTTGGAAAACTGGGTTATAAGCATATGCGTAGTGTCATCCCAGATTAGCCTGTGCAATTCGCACAGGCTAATCAGGGACGAAACTTTCCATCTAAACTGGATTTTTGTTTAAAAGAGACGTATTTAAACAAAAAATTCAATAAAAGCGGAAATGTAGTCCCTGATTAGCCTGTGCTGAGGGCATCGCCCTATTATGGTAGGGGGAGCATCGCCATGTTTGCCCTTACTAAAACACTACCAGAATGTGTATTCATATCTGATGCCAAGCTTGCTACCGCATGACCGTGTGTAGTGTGGAGACTAACAACAGTACTGTGGTCGCTCAGCGAGGACAGTGTCGTGATGGGGTAAAAGTTGCCTTGAATTGTCAACCTCTGTCGCGTTCTTCTGCGCTGCATCTAAGTATTTAAAATAAAGAGTTGTATCAATATTGATTAATATGTGCAATGTAAGTGATTTGTTTATAATTAAGACCGTGCCATGTATACCAACGTGTTAATAGAAGTATAATATATCTACCAAACATACGAAATTATATGTATTGTATTAAGCAATGTAGGCTGCATAACAATATGAGGATCTACTTTCATATTTACTCGTGTACTTGCCTGAAATCCGTTGGCGTCCGTACAGAAGCCGAGCGAGGAGTCATATACACTAGTCTCCAGTCGAAGCCCCAATTCCGTGTTGTTCCATGTGTTGCTGTTTATATTGACATCAGTTTTTAGGCGAATACCGTTCGAGAAATCAGCTAGATGGACACAAATATTACAATTTAAATTAAAAAACAACAACACTATATATAACTGGGTAAGCGGTGATAATATGCAATACAATATTAGACACAATTTTTCTATTCATCAATTTTTGCATGGACAAAGTATTGCTTTCCAAATTTAAGTGCGTGAAATATATATAGTAAATACAACAACACAAATTTGAATCAATGTGCATTTACCAACTCATGTAACATTCATGTTTAATTTCTATTTGCTATTGTCTACCAAGCCCATATATCAAATTAATTAAAAATATACTAAAAACGATTTGATTGTTAATGTGAAAAAATTAAAAATAAAGTAATTATATTTTTAGTATTTATATGACTTCCACTATTAAGTCATTGGTTAATACGAAAAAATACTACGTGGCTTCGTTTGACAGGTGCCTTTGAAATGAACAGTGAAACCTTTGACAGCCTTTCGATTTCTAATGCATCAATTGACTGATAACATACAACTACAAATTATGTCTTCCAGCTAACATTTGGAAACCCAGACATATTGCCTAGTTAAATATAAAGGTCGAATTATTATTTGTCACACCTCAAACGACTCACGACGTGAAAGGAATGTGCAAAGCTTCGGTCTTTTACATCCGTGTTGTTTGTATAGTTCACTAATGTTTATGCATCGCTATGGGAAAACCGAGCTTAATGCATGTGCGTTAATTGTTGTCTCAGATTAGCATGTGCAGTCCGCACAGGTTAATCAGGGACGACACTTTCCACGTTTATGGAATTTTTCGTTTAAAGCAATTCTCTTCTAAATGGAAATCCAGTATAGGCGGGAAGTGTCGTCCCTGATTAACACTTGCACAGGCAAATTTGGGACGAAACTTGACGCACATGGATTAAGCCCATTTTTATGTAACTAGTCACTTGCTTAAAATAATTAAAGACAACAAAGAACTGAAGGTAACAATAAGTTCTCTCATGATAACATTTCTGGAGCCCTATCAGTCCAACATTCGAATAGTCAGGCCCTTACCATTAGTTGTGTAGAAGATGGTGGCAACAAGCGAAAATGACTTGTATACAGAACGCACTTGTGAAAACAGTTTGCCTTCAGTCAATAACACATTCGGTTGCTCACTGACATACTGCAATGACAAGTGATATGGGGATATGTGTATCGATAATCCTTGGTATAAATATTTCTTTGTTACATATATGAGTTATTGTATAAATGTATTTATGTGAACAAAGTTGTTTAAGAAAAATATTATTCTTGTTATGTTTCTACGCAATCATGTATTTGCTATGGAATATGCTATAAATATGTTTGTATCCCTGCAAACACGTAAGTTTGCAACGTTCGATCTCTGTTAACGATAAGTCCCTTAAATGCTAATTGTATTCTAATGTATTAATATTTTCAGATATTATTCAATGTTTCCATGAACGTGTTACGCAATCTACAACATATCATGTTTTAAGAACATCTTCATACATAAACAATTTTGTCAACCACGATGAGGGAGGGGGGAGGGAGAGATTCCATTTCAGTCAAGTTTAGATTGTGTTAATGTATCTGAAAAATAAATGAGTGCATTGATCTCATTCCCTCTTGAAAATATCGTGTCTATGCGTCGTCTAAATGGATCTTCACATATTCTGAATGAAATTTACATAGACATGAAGTTTTCCGCTAAAAAAGTTAATTATTTGTATGTATCACATTTATATTTGCATTTTCATTCAATATCTCCTGATTAAATTAACAAATTTGAATACTATAGTACTTAACATAGAGCAAAGTCGATGATTCAATGCTTGAATTTGCATATGAACAAGCTCGAACTTAAATCTTTCTGTCTCCAAGAATGTCGTTCAATCCGAGTGTTGTTTTGAATGCTTTTTATGGTATTATTTAGGCAAAACACCAGGAAAGAAGCACAACTTGCTCCCCTGATAATGTTTTGTGAGTTGTATTATTCAAAATAAAAAAATAAAAAAACGTCTTCAAGTAACATGATAGTCTAATAATAACAATTACAGGGCATCATATCATAAAAAGGAATGTAAACATCATATAAATAATTAGAATAAATGAATTGTAATTAATCATATAAATACATGAATTATATTGCTGCTGATTGTTTAAAAAACTGTTTTTAGATAGTAGAAATGACATGTGTCCGCACAGGCTAATCAGGGACGTTATTTTCCGCTTTCGTTGTATTTTAGTTTGAAGGCAATCTCTTCTTAGAGAAAATCCAGTATAGGTGCAAATTTACCAGTTGAGATTAAAGTTTTCGTTTATGTTTATAATAATATGTATAAATGGCCCAAAATGTTTAACAATGTACACTTGGAAAACTCGATTAAATTGCCGAAGCGGGAACCGTATATACAAGATACATGCATATGTTTCGTGAAAAACAGCATTATAAAACTTGCAGTAATTCCTTTCTATTCGAGGTTAAAAAATTAACATGGATCTGCTTACTTGTCAAAATGGTGAACTCTTTGAAAACGTTTATAAAAATACGAACGTCTTTGCAAGAAATCAACAGATCATCAGGTAAATTACCGCAAATCGACGCTGAAACGCTGATCTTGATTATGTAATGGCGCCTTAGAAACTGCAGTTATTTCCTGGTCCATGTGTTTTGGCAGCAGGCCAAATTTTCAAGCAAAGTCGGGCAGCGTAATAAGAATTGCGTACCTGCTCTTCATCTTGATTATCGCAATAATTGCTGCTTGTTGAATTAAAAGTTATATACTGTTTCCCGCGGGTCAGTATTATTTTAAATCTATGTGTAAGAATAATTCGCACAGTATAATGTATGTTATACGCTCTGCTTGTGTAAGTAACAGCTACACTTTTAAAAACTCGATATAACATTGCCATGAGAATGATGCAATTAACCGGCAACATACAACACGGACTTGTACGATTCCGTTCGTCTGAAAATAAAAATATACTTTACGTCTTACTTTATGGTATATAATTATGTGTTCGTATCTCGCGTTTACATTCCGTATCGTTGTAAATTATGTGTACTGGCTTAAACATGTTAATTTTTAAACATGAGTTCTCAATTATTTGATCTGTGTCTGATGTTAACTTCAATATACCTTATTTTTAAGAGTTTGCCATCGGTATAGCACACATCCACTCGTAAAGTCAAGTAGCTTTACACCATCAAAAAGCTGACATGTAAATCGTCGGTTATATGTCTGATTTACAGATGATATCTGAATTGCACGCCTAATACATAAAGTACTATTAACAAATTATGTATACGCATTTTTCTTCAAAAGACTCACACATATACTTGCAAAACTGTATAAAGACAATATTTAAGAGGTGCAAGACTGAATTAATAGCATTGTGTGTGCTGCATGATCATTTCAGAATATAAAATAGCAGAATTTTCAGAAACATATTAACGTATATGATAAGTTGAATTATTGATAAGCATATTCGTCAGTTTTCAGTTGAATTATTCCTTAGAATATTCGTCGTTTTAGTATAGACTTTAAACAAGTGCATAATATGGTACCACGAGTGACATAAATTTACGTGAATAGTTTAAAATGGTCCCATTGTATCGTATTAATAAACATTAAGACTGTAAACAGGAGTAAGTAATTGACATTCTTTATTATTAAGTAATTTACATGATTTGGAATCTTGAGGAAACTACTTTTACATCCTACTCAGTAAATCGGTGTATTTATACGCTTAACTCGAGGAGCAGCGGCGTTTCATGCTATCAATGTTAGANAATCAGGGACGTCATTTTCCGCTTTCGTTGTATTTTAGTTTGAAGGCAATCTATTCTTAGAGAAAATCCAGTTTAGGCGCAAATTTACCAGTTGAGATTAAAGTTTTCGTTTATGTTTATAATAATATGTATAGATGGCCCAAAATGTTTAACAATGTACACTTAGAAAACTCGATTAAATTGCCGAAGCGGGAACCGTATATACAAGATACATGCATATGTTTCGTGAAAAACAGCATGATAAAACTTTCAGTAATTCCTTTCTATTCGAGGTTAAAAAATTAACATGGATCTGCTTACTTGTCAAAATGGTGAAATCTTTGAAAACGTTTATAAAAATACGAGCGTCTTTGCAATAAATCAACAGATCATCCGATAAATTACCGCAAATCGACGCTGAAACGCTGATCTTGATTATGTAATGGCGCCTTAGAAACTGCAGTTATTTCCTGGTCTTTGTGTTTTGGCAGCAGGCCCAATTTTCAAGCAAAGTCGGGCACCGTACAGCCGCATATGTTTATCATATTTAAGAAAATTATTTTCTGGCGAGTTCTTTCGTAATAAGAATCACGTACCTGCTCTTCATCTTGATTATCGCAATAATTGCTGCTTGTTGAATTGAAAGTTATATACCGTTTCCCGCGGGTCAGTATTATTTTAAATCTATGTGTAAAAATAATTCGCACAGTATAATGTATGTTATAGGCTCTGCTTGTGTAAGTAACAGCTAAACTTTTAAAAACTCGATATAACATTGCCATGAGAATGATGCAATTTACCGGCAACATACAACACGGACTTGTACGATTCCGTTCGTCTGAAAATGAAAATATACTTCACGTCTTACTTTGTGGTATATAATTATGTGTTCGAATCCCGCGTTTACATTCCGTATCGTTGTAAATTATGTGTACTGGCTTAAACATGTTGATTTGTAAACATGAGTTCTCAATTATTTGATATGTGTCTGTTGTTAACTTCAATATACCTTATTTTTAAGAGTTTGCCATCGGTATAGCACACATCCACTCGTAAAGACAGTTAGCTTTACACCATCAACAAGCTGACATGTAAATCGTCGGTTATATGTCTGATTTACAGATGATATCTGAATTGCACGCCTAATAAATATAGTACTATAAGCAAATTTTGTATACGCATTTTTCTCCAAATAAATGTGTGCACCACTTTTGCAAAAGACTCACATATATACTTGCAAAACTGTATAAAGACAATATTTACGAGGTGCAAGACTGAATTAATAGCATTGAGTGTGCTGCATGATCATTTCAGAATATAAATTAGCATTCAGAAACATAATTACGTATATGATAAGTTGAATTATTCATAAGTATATTCGTCAGTTTTCAGTTGAATTATTCCTTAGAATATTCGTCGTTTTAGTATAGACTTTAAACAAGTGCATAATATGGTTCCACGAGTGACATGGATTTACGAGAATAGTTTAAAATGGTGCCATTGTGTCGTATTAATAAGCATTAAGACTGTTGACAGGATTAAGTAATTGACATTCTTTATCATTAAGTAATTAACATGATTTGGAATCTTGAGGAAACTACTTTTACATCCTACTCAGTAAATCGGTGTATTTATACGCTTTACTCAAGGAGCAGCGGCGTTTCATGCTATCAATGTTAGTGTCTGTAAAAACCCATTCATTACATTGCACCCTAAACAATTAGTCAGAGACTTATTTAACATGATGCAAACTTCGAATTATGTATTAAATGATTAAATAAAAATCCCAAACAATCTGATTAAATCAAGTTAATATTTCCAAATATTGTTTTCATCAAATTATTCTTATTGTTTATGTTGCATTTGGGTACTTAAATTGCTTTGTGCCAATTTAAATACAGGGCTAGTATGTTAAGTATTTTCGGTTGACTGTTATGACATGTAACCGGTAACTTGTTTCTTTGCCGGAATACTTAAACGTCCGTATACAGGAACGAAAATACATAATATTTAGCACGTTTTATTGCCCTATTCAAAACTGTGATTTTGTACAATTTTAGCACATCGACAATGCTATTCATCCTTCGAACGAACAACGTTTTATATGAAGTAGCATGAAAGATTGGTGTGTCAAAACATTTCTATTGAAACTTCTTAATAGTGTAAAGATTGTGTGAAACATTTGTGGTAAATTGAACCATGTTAAAACACAATTATATAAAATCCCAATGGTATTTACAATGCATCTATACCCGCTTTAAGAATGCCATTTGATGAACCACTTACAACATCGTTTTTTCTCTCAAAATGTTTCATCATTTGGCAGTTTCATTCGTATCTATTAAGTTATTGTCACTGTGACGTCTCAAATCAAATCAATGACATTTCGGCGTCTTCGAGAAGCTGCAACACTCAACAGAATGTCACTTCTGTATTCAATTTGGTCCAGTACTGGACCCTGTGACGTCACTCTCCAACTCGTCTTCTGATTGGTTGTTGCTACCTGGCTGAATGTTACTAAGCATTACACTTATTGTTTCCATGTCGGACGGATCTACGAGATCTAAAGGTCGCTCCCCTTCATTTGTTAGTATGCTTTTGTCTGCACCATTCTCTAAGAGAAAACTGAAAAACGCGCGCATATTTCTGGTATGTATGTGCTTGTGAAACGAACAACAATGTGTATCCTTTAAAAGAAAAACACGTTGGTACGTTTCACTATGATACTTTCACTTATGTATTCTGCTTGTACACTTTTCTCTGAGATGTTATTATATATGAGTATGACTAGAAAGTATTTGGAGCTCCAATAACAATATGACCACTTCTCATAGTAGATCGTTTGAATAAAATTGAATGATTTTATACAATACAATAGAAAGATTGTGATATATGAACATATGTTGCGTCGGACTTTAGGAATCAATAAATACAAAATCAGCATTAAATGGTTGCAGGAAGACATTTGAGACACTTACTAACGCTAGCGTTCAATAACAGCTTTGTGGAAACGCACCCATAATTCACATGGAAAAAGAAAGCTTATGAATATAAAAACTCACTGTACAATATCTGCATGTCCCTCTGCGCATGCTGCGTGTAGCGGCGTCCACGAATCCTCGTCCTGTTTGTTGATGTCCGCTCCGTGGTCCACCAGGAGTCTCACTGCGGCCTCGTTCCCGTCCAGGACCGCCTGGTGTAGAGGGGTCAGACCTATGGGACAGTATAACATTAACTGTTAAAACGTAAAACGTTACGTATCCTGTTATGCGCTTTATTATTGATACAACTGCATCCGCGTCAGTCTTTTGTATCAACAATGGTGGATGGACGGTGTCTCCTAATAACTTAAGTATGTCAGGAAGAAAAAGAAATTTGATACGGAGAATGAGAATATCTCTGTATATGACCAGAGAGTCTGATATGTTATCACTTATTTTTAAATTATGGTTACTTACTGGTTAGCTTGGTATTTTATTTTGTTCCTTGTTAAGACCTGTTTCTTATATTGATGTTCACGTATTTCGGAATAATGTGTTTTGCTATTAGAGGTCAGACAGTTTATGTTTCGAAAAACAAGTCGTTTAACGGTGTGTTTCTATTACCGTATTTACTTACTAAAATGTAACCTTTTGAAAAGGCTAGTGGCACAAACTTAATATCAATGTCTAGTTTCGTAAAGAACTTTTTTAAATGTTTAAACTGATAAAATAAAAAGAACAATACCAGCATTATTAATGGTGTATGTTAAAAAGCTTTCACATCACGAACATAATTATAACAGGTAATGCTGTGAATCAAGGGGAGTGCTGATGAATGATAGACAGATAATTTCACTCAAGATCGAGTTATATGATAACGTTTTATGATATCAATCTTGATTTAAATTTGATTAAATATTCATTATGAAATGAGATTATTATATAATCGTGTTAACCACAGAGTGTTATATTATATACAACACAAGCTCAAATAACATCAAGATATAATTAAATGATAATTGAAAGATACTGAACCTAAAGCACCATTTTACCACTTAAGCGGTGAGCGATAAAAAAAACAATTGTAACAATATGATTTGATATTTTGACATGAAATTAGAACATTAAAAAAAAAAATGAAGAGTGAACATAAGATATTTCAGACACACATCTACCACATACCTGCGTCATTTATTCCACTTATGTCCACCTGTAGGCTGGCTCGTCGCAGCATGTGCCCCAGGGCTTTGACGTCATTCTCTTTGATATTGTCTAGAAACACCAGTTCGTCGGAGAACCGTACACCTTTGGCCTTCTTGCCTTCCGGGTTCTGTTTGGCATACAAACTTGCTCTTCGACTCATTGTCTCATTATTTTTTCGAAAGGCTTCCTTAATAGCTACTTACAGCATATATCAATGGTGTGTGTAGTTTTGGGCTCTGTCTCTCATAATCTCTAATGCACGTTGTTGGGGGTTAATCTGTAAGGATAATATTACAGTTTCATACTATTGCAGGTCTCGCCAATAAATTAAATTTACATATATACCGACTTTAAATTGTATTACTGTGTATTGTCACACATATTGAGTTGTACATCGGAAAAAGAAAACTTACTTTCGCCACACAGTGTACTTCACGGATTAATTTAATAAAACAACATGCATTAATTAATTAATAAGTGGTACATCTTAATGTTTATATTGTTTAATTTAGACAAGTATCCACTATCTGGAAATCGTTCAAATTTAACATTTACAATATATTTATAAATTATTAACTTGGTAACTTCTTCCAAACAACTTGGGATATAATACATATACATCGACACTAATAAGAATCAAATAACATAAAGTGTGTTTAATGCAAGAAAGAAAGCTCTGACAATATAAAGGATACTGGAGTTGCATATTATATTATATTAATAAAATAGTAATAATTGATTTCATTTACTTTCATCCACACATGCACAACAATTGCATAAATAATAATCCAAAACACCCACTTTAATACAGTTCCACAAATAACACCTGCATACTCGGAAATAATCAACTGATAAAATATCCGATATCCTGTAAAAGTAAGCGGTAACACTTCGGCTGTTATTCCTACTCGCCTGTTAACAAATGCAACTGATATCCGACGAATCGTATTCTTGCAAAATATCCAATTTTCAGGAAAACGCGAGCAATGGGTATCCAACGCAGCGGCAGATGTTAAATCTCTTATAAACAAGATTTTGTACACGATGCTTTGTTTTACGAACGACGCACGTGGCTTTCATTTAGATTCTCACGCTAGTACGGTTCGGAGTTTTACTCATGCATGGTAAGTTGTCGGCTTTGTATTTACGGTGGCGTAATTATGAGAACAACGAATTCCTTTGAAAAGTGTACGTAGGTTCTCAAATGTACTTTTTTGTTCATATGCTATTTATGCATTGTAACGGCTAATTCCACTAACTGCAATTCGTCAGCATAATGCGATATTCTTGTGAACACTATCATTATTAAACGGTAATTAATCCTTGCCCATGTATCATCCATGTCGATTAATAAGGTATCAACTATTGGAATGATAATTGTAATCCAGATTCACCATAGTATAGCACGACATTATTAAATGTAATATATAGACAATCCGTGAAGCAAATATTATACAGTCATTACGATTCAAAACACTACTTCGAAAACACTTTTAGGAACTTCATTCCATTTTATACAAAATGAAGTGTACTCGTTAATAACGTTACTACCATAGCCCTTTACACTTGCCTTAATGCGCATGCACGTTTAGTTGTATGGTGTTCCGATTGCTATACTGTTTAACGTTTTGTCTCGCGTCAAATTAACGTCAGTTGAAAGGAATGTAGAATATAGTGTTTTATTTTTCGCATAACATACAGTTTAACGCGTTGATCTTTCAAAACGTACTCTGGGGCGACCGATGTACATTAAAAAAAACACGTGCAGCTACTTCTCCGAAACCAAACTATTTTGATGTATATTTACATATTTCAACACAAAATGTCCTAGCTTTAATTAAACATACTTTCACGCTTCATGTCATTCTTATTTTGCTGTAGAAAACATTGCTTGTAGACATGTGTTTGCCGTAATTCGATTCTTTAAATTAACATGCATCTCATTAGTTCCTTCAAATATACTTAACATGTATTTGCAGTGCAATGTATTATTTCCCCTTCTGAACGGTAATCAATTAACGATTCTGGATGTATTTGATAGCGACTGGGGATTTACCTGATATCGTTAATTATACAGATTTCCTCCCATATCATTCTTTGTTCAGTCTGCTAAGTATCGACATCTCCTTGATAAGAAAGCCTACTCTAATTCATTTGTGTTTATGTTGGCTTTCCACACGTCTATCAAACCAATTAAATGGTCTCACATCCTAACGTTTGAAGCTCATTTGAACTCGATACTGTGAAAACTAGATCGTTAATTCAAACCTGTTAACATATATCCATCTGTTGTATGTGCTTAGTTTTAAATGCAGAATGACATACGCAATAAGTAGGTTTAAGTTATCATTATTATCAATTCATAAAAGCATTTTTTTCTTCTATTGATATGTAAGGCGTTTGTTTCGCATAACACTAGTACAGTGTTTATTTATAAGGTGAAAATGCAGTTAAACTATTCAGACCGATATGCAGCTAAACTCGACACACGGAACTTTTTCAAACTTTACAATTGCTGATCAAATCAAATAACAATTCAAATGTTGGCTGGTATTTATGAGGTATAAGTTTGCATTATCGTTTGTTGCTTTATAAAGTAATATTAAAGACGTAAGTTAAAATTTCATTGACGGCCAAAGTATATTGAATTAAAATCAATAAAAATATGCCATGAATATTTACTGACATTAATCATGTGTATGAAGCATTACCAGTTTTGCAAGTTTTCGCATTCCGAGAATACATAAAAACAATCAAACATCACATTGTATTGCATCGATTTAAATCCGTTTGTGTGTGTCTTTTTTATCTGCAAGTTGTTCATAAAAATCTATATCTGCCAAGGTTTACATGCGTTTACATAGTTTAAACTGTTAATTAAAAGTATGAGAGCAACTCTTATAAACTATACAATTATGATAGCACATTACATTCGTTTAATTCAATTTCAAATTTTGTCTCGTGATTGACCCGCATGATGCTGCTTTATCATTACTAAATGTGTATCGATATAATTAACAAACCATTGAGGGTATTTCTATTTAATTAACAAACAAAAAATAAAAATTTAAATGCGGTAATTTGAATAACTTTGGGAGATCAATTTCTCATTCTTATCGATTATCGTATAAATAATTAATTTGTTAGATGTTGTTGCTAACTTATATTTAAATCTCGCAAACGTCTACAATATTCATATTAATTAAAAAATATCAATACTCACCAAAATATTTTCAAACATCCGATTTTAGTTTGTTAAACTTACTTCGAAATTTGTAAATCATTTGACCTAGATAATTGAAAAGTCTTATTTCGCGCAAAGGTTAGTTCGATAATGGTATAATTATTGTCTCACGATCTTCAAAGCTTCATTTCCCGTGTCGTTGGATAATAACATTTTCCATGACATTACCTGTTTGAACCCTACATTCGTTGTTCCAATTGAAGCGTAATGACAGAGTGTTTGAAGCATAATAGACGAACATTACAATTATTTAGACTATTACTCAAATATTGTATTCATTGTTGAAAAAACTGCGCACTTGATGATTCGATTTAAATCAAATGAATGCCGTCTTCAACAACCTTGTGGGTATTAAGTTAAAATTATGAATCACAATATTTAATTTGTTTGTTCCCAAAGAAGTTAGGTATTTACTCACCCATATTCCCTAATACATGCAATCTAATGTCATTATTTAGTTGATCCACACGTATAATGGTAAAACACGATTAAAACCCGCAGTTTAATTTTGTATTTGTTCAAGCGTTGTTCATTAAAATCGAACTAACGACTACCTTCTCTTAATAGTTATTCTAGGCTTTCTTTTCTAAGTATGTATAGGAAAAGCATAAACATACTATCACATTATTTCGTATTTTAAGGAAGTGTGTTATTTCAATTTTTAGTCGGAAGTAATAAGTGAGTACATACACATACACAAAATAAACAATTACTTGTTTGTAAACTTTAAATTAAATATGGAATAAAGAAAGATGAACGAAATAAAGCTGAATAAAACAGATTGAACGCAGATTGCCTCGAATAGAAGCCATTGTATAATTTGTTTAATTACATTCAACTTTGCAGTATTAATTTGGTTACTAGTTTTGATACAAAGGTGAAAAACGAAAACGTAATGTTTGTACGTGTATTGATACGGTTAGTGCGTTTATTATTTAAAAACATTCACTCAGTACCGTAAAGAGTATACTATAGTAATGCCAAACGATTCGACAGTGCTTTAAGATTAACAGCACCGCGCAATAGAATTATTCGCAGAAAATGAAAACAGGAATAATGAAATCACATACATATTATCTCAAGAGAATGTTCTCCTGCACCAATCTTTAATTTTAAGCAAATATCCGATTGCGTATTTATGATATACACTTAACACAACAATTAACATAAAACATAATTTTAACATTCAATTAAAACATTCAATCTTACCACAGTTGAGAGTATAATCAAGACACTATTGTATTTTAACCATCCAGAAAGAGTATATAAAAGCACTAGAGTTTATATGAAATTTAGGCCGGAGCGAGAGATAAAGTCAATCTTTCAGCTCAAACTGATAAGACGTTGAGAAAGTTTATAGCTGCAATATTATTTGATTTAGACTTCGATAACTGTACCAAAGGAGAGAAGCTTACGTTTCACAACAAACTAATACCGTTAACAGATAATATTTGTAAACATGGATATGAACCCGCTTAGTAGATTCGAAACATCTGGAAGACTGTTCAAATATTGTACAAATAAGATAACCCAATACTTGCGTTACTAATGTGTGAAGTTTCATTTACTTGTCGGTTGCTAGCATATAAGACAAGACAACGTCGTTTTGTTAGTTTGTGATATCCGAACATCAAATCATTCTCCAACTAAACGGAACGTCGCTAAAGCGTTAATCGCCTGAAATTAGCTAAATGCTTTAGTCTCTTTGTATTTGTGTCTGTCTGCATGCCTGTAAGATAGACCAATATCAGGCCACCCGTCTGTTCACTCATTCCGGTTATCGATTTACTAATTTAATTAATTGACACGTTTCTATAAAACAGCAACACACATATTGAAGACAAATCCGTCCTTCGTGTTATTGCATATTTTTTTTATGTATTCGCTTTTGGTGAAATTCTATTGCTTTGAGTCGCTATGTCCACCTCATTAATGCAGTGATCTGACTTACATGTACTTTCCCTTTAAAGTCAGTATTGCTGGGCTTTTTAGTAATGTGTATGGCGCACAATAAACCGGTCTACCGCCCCCCCCCCATTGATTTGTATCATCAGTTCCAGAGCGATCGTCCCTGCTTAACCCATTTATGCCTAGTGGACTCTCCCATCCTTCTAAATTGGATCAATTTATTTCCAAAATTAGGGATGTCTAGTATATTTATTTCTATATTTAGAATATTTCTTACAGAAATTCCTTTTAAGTAAACAGCGCAGACCCAGATGAGACGCCGCATCATGCGGCGTCTCATCTGGGTCTACGCTGTTTGCCAAGGCCTTTTTTCTAGACGCCAGGCATTAATGGATTAATAATTACTGTAATAAAAGTTGAGTGGTATGTGTGGTCCAGTAGTGTGTTAATCAAATGGTTATATTCCTTAACAAATCAAGCAAAGGCCAATCGGAATATCTCTCCTGATAATATTTGTTGAGTTTCATTTTTTTTCTATATTGCATGTGTATGGTATTTTTTCCATGCTTACATAAGTATGTGTACATATGTGATGTTAATATATACGTCCGTGTTTAGCCACTGCTTCAGTGATGAATTCATGTTCGACGTCTGTCGTCTCGAGTCGTTCTATTTGTGTCTTACGTCAATTTTAAGCTCGTGTCCAAACTTTCAGTTCGATCTTGATAAAACTTTTCAGAGTGTTTATATTGATAAAATCGAGGCCAAGTTTGAATCTGATTCAAGTGGTGTCAACAACTAAATTATCATGTACAATCTGTAAAAACAACATCATTGTTTCAACATTAAAAACCATATATATGACTCAATATTGCTTAAACTTGATAATAATGTTTATCTTGACACGATTAAGGACGAGTTTGGTAAAAGGTCATCGGATCTCATTTTTATTCGGAGATTGTCATCGTCACCTTTTAACTCGTTACCCTCTTAAGGCAACGCTTTTTGTTCAATCTTGCTGAAATATCGTCAGAATGTTGACAATATCTAAGCCAAGATTCAATCTGGGCCAAGTGAAGTCGAAAACTAGTTTATATGATCAAATACGTGTAATCACTCTATAAGCCATATTTATTACCCAATCGCGATGTTAAATTGTTTAAGAATATTCATCTAAGAAAAAGACGATTATGGGTCAAGTGAAGTAAAAAAAAACAAATATAAACACAGTGGATCTTAAACTCCAATAGTAAGAGAGAAACCTTATTATACAATTGGTTCCTTTATCTATGACAAGAAACCAAATGTCAAACAATTAAGCACGCATCAAATATCCCGGTTAAATCTTAGAAAAAAAAACTTGCTACCAATCTAGAAGTTACATGTATATCTTATTCTTGCTTAATATTTGTCAAACTGTTTATCTTGACAGTTCTAGTCGTATGATATTCTATCACAAATAATATTGTCAACGAATACTAAACGATATATATTTTACTACGGTGGTATAAAGTTGTTCTCCTTTGTTAAATATACCTTGTATCAAATTGTTAGATAACACTTTGTTAAAACCCATACGTTGTTAATATATAGACACGTGAACCTATTTTCTATTATATTTTGTGTATTGAGACGATGTACTTTCGTATAAGTCTAAATAAATTGTCTGTTCTGTTCTGTTCTTGACAATATCTAGGCCCAGATTGAATCTTGGTCTAATGAGGTCAGGCAAAGGTCAACTGATCGCCGATTATGTCTGAGACACGACGTCCAGAATTTCTAAAATCCATTAAATGGCCCGTTCGTGAAAAGTGTTATGCCGCTTTTGCAATAAAATAAGATTGCATGTTTCCAACAACGGCAATTTGTATCTATCCAATTTAAAAACAAATGTCGCTATTTATTCGCTTTATGGCAAATCTATTGTTATAGCCATGTCATAAAAGCAAAAAGCAAACGTCTGCATTCGAATCAACACAACTCATTTTTTATAGAAATGGACAGAACTTTTCAAATAACTGAATATTTACTAATACAACGGGATTCTCGATTTGATAGCACATGTATGCAAGTTTTGGCATTATATATCCAGAGTGTACAGAAAGATTGTGACTGCCTTTTAATAATGCCTTAGCTAAATGAAAATCAGTTTCTAGTTACTAATAGTAGTGCACATATTCAGTTAGTTTAACCCATTTATGCCTAGCGTCTAGAAAAAAAGGCCTTGGCAAACAGCGTAGACCCAGATGAGACGCCGCATGATGAGGCGTCTCATCAGGGTCTGCGCTGTTTGCTTAAAGGAATTTCTGTAAGAAATATTCTAAATATAGAAATAAATATACTAGACATCTCTAATTTTGGAAATGAATTTATTCAATTTAGAAGGATGGGAGAGTGCACTGGGCATAAATGGGTTAAGCCCAACCACTCGTTCAAGCGGCACGCACTTCTGTCAGTCTTTGCAAGGTGTATGTCGGTAAGCTAGTTTCGAAAGAAAAGATTTCATATGATTGATTTATACCTAAACAATTATTCGCCCACTGGCAATGGTTGGTGACTCTAGTGTGTAATTTGCAAACATAAAAATGGCCATTTTCACACTTAAATAAATGTTTATATATACTATCAAGGCACGTTATAGTAGTCTGTCGGCTAGTTTAATACTGTGTGTAAACAAATTGCATCCATTACCTATATTTAAATAAACTCACTTACCAAGTTTGGTAAAACAAATATTTTCGTAATTTTACAACATTAATGGCCATTTTATACTTTACAATGGGTATGAAATAGTACGCTACTTAAAAAATCATTTATTTGAGAACAAATTGAGATGCTGTTATGAAATGTCACATATATAAACGTCATATCAAGACGTAAATAAAATATGAAATTAACAGGATCAATGTTAATGTTACTTAACAAAAATAAAATATGTCAACTGAAAAATGCGATATTCATGTATGACGTGTACGGAATACCGTTAGGGCCATCGTGGTAACACATTAAAATCCAGAGGGCGACACTGCGACAACGCGATAGTACGATGGCGACAATCCGATAATACGATGACGACAGTGCGGTAATACGATGGCGACAGTGCGATAGTACGATGGAGACAATGAGACAACGCGATAGTACGATGGCGACAATGCGATAATACGATGACGACAGTGCGACAATACGATGGCGACAGTGCGATAGTACGATGGCGACAATGCGATAGAACGACGGCGACAATGCGATGATACACTGGCGACAGTTAGAGATAAATATCGCATTGTCGCCATCGTACCATCGCGCTGTCGCACTGTCGTCATCGTATTATTGTATTGTCGCCATCGTACTATCGTGTTGTCGCATTGTCGCCATCGTACTATCGCACTGTCGCCATCGTATTGTCGCATTGTCGTCATCGAATTATCGCAATGTCGCCATCGTACTATCGCGGTGTCGCATTGTCGCCCTCTGGATTTAAATGTGTAACCACGATGGCCCTAACGGTATTCCGTACACGTCATACATGAATATCGTATAACAAACGATTAATGGTTTATATTTCAAAACCAATTGAAGAATTTTATTGAAACTTCTTTCTTTTCTTTAATCGAGATAGCATTAAATGTGATGCGGTAAAGGTAAAAGAGACGTGGGAATGTCCTTTTTTGAAAACTAAACAATGTTTAATTTCATGATCGCAATAATAATTTAGTCGAATTACCTCATATTATCTTCTTATTTTCTCATTATCAGTGGGTTGTGTTTTGTTCGTTGTACATATCACCTTAAGTGTTATTTTATCATGATCAAAGGGATATAACATTTAGTTCCAAGCACTGATAAAGCATGTATAACTGAGTGTCATGTATAAGTCATCTTTAAGTGAGTGCGGATGTCAACTACAACCGTGAAAAGGCAACCACGGCAAGTCTGCATGCTGAAAGGTTTACTGTTCTCCGACAAACACGTGTTTCTGGACAATATCAAAGAGAATGACTACAGGTGGCATAAGTGGCATTTATAGTGCTGGTATGTGGTGGGTGATTCTGAACCTGTAAATTTGATTGTATCTCTGATGCGCTTCTTCAGAAACGCATTGATAAATATGCATTTAGATCTTAGATAGTCTACGAACATTAAGTGTAGTTTATGTTTTTTTTTGTATTCTGATAAAACAGATAAATTGGTTGATAATCACAAATACAGAGAGCATTTGTTTGATGAGTAGTTCACTCACTCTATGTTAAGTTTTAAAAAGTTCCTGCAACAACACTCAACAGTTGTTATGCCAGAGTTGGTTCCCTGGTAAGGATTAACCCATTTATGCCTAGCGTCTAGAAAAAAGGCCATGGCAAACAGCGTAGACCCAGATGAGACGCCGCAAGTCATTGAACTTAAAAGAAGATTTAATAATTATATCAACAACTACAACAATGTTTTGGATAACAAAAAAAACTTTAAATATCTGCACTGGAACACAAAAAGCTCTAAAAGCATTTGCTATGTTCCGTTGATGAGATATATTTGTATTTCAGCATCATGTTATGCACCCGAACAGTTGAAGAAACCATTCTTCTTTCTGTCTACTGAAGCAAAAGCAAACGTATACACTATTTAGCAGACACATATTAAATGTTATGCAAGTCTACAACATATGAACTTTAACCCATTTTTGTCTAGCGTCTAGAAAAAAAGGCCTTGGAAAACAGCGTTGACCCAGATGAGACGCCGCATGATGCGGCGTCTCATCAGGGTCTGCTCTGTTTGCTTGAAGGAATTTCTGTAAGAAATATTCTAAATATAGAAATAAATATACTAGACATCCCTAATTTTGGAAATAAATTGATCCAATTTAGAAGGATGGGAGAGTCCACTAGGAAAACTGGGTAAACGATGAAGTGCTCCTAGTCAGATGGCGCCTGGCATCCTACTGTTCGCTATTTTTTACGTTTTGTAGAATACTGAACTTATGTTTGCACGAAGATTACACTGTCTTCCGATACAGCGTTGCTGTTCTATATAATATTTAACAGTAGCAAACAACACGTGGTTGTCAGGAAAGCACGTTAAATACTTGTCCTTGTGTAAAGGTTCCACATTTTTATACCAACGACAAAGAGCAAGATGTTGAAGCCAGTATGATGCGATTTGTAAATACCAAAAAAATGCAATATGCATATACATTTCATGACAACAGTTAAATATTATCTCAACAATTTAAACACTTTTACTGTATGAATATGTAACTTTCATTGGTATTTTGCCCATTGACATAAATACCAATCTCTGAAGCTTTTGTTTAGCATCGAAGCTATTGCAAATATGACATTTAAGTTTCCCATACGCCAATTGGTATAAACATGCTACAGAGAAGTTCACGTGTCAGATGTTTTATTGTGTGCAAAGATGCGACAATGTACTCTCTGCGTGAATGAGATTCAGTAAGAATAAAATAGTTTTAGTATTAAACAGACGTATTATATAACTTCGTTATTGAACCGAAATACATTTGTGTCCCGTTCTGAGAAAACTGGGCAAAATGCATGTGCGTAAAGTGTCGTCCAAGAGTAGCCTGTGCAGTCCGCACAGGCTAATCCGGGACGACACTTTCAGCCTAAACTGGATTTTCGGTAAGAAGAGACATAATTTAAACGAAAAATTTCATAAAAGCGGAAATTGTCGTCCCTGATTAGCCTGTGCGAACTGCACAGGCTAATCTGGGATAACAAATTACGCACAAGCATTATGCACAGTTTTCTCAGAACGCGACTCATTTCGGCTAAATATTGGTTATAACCAACGGTTTGGAGCTCCGATGCATGATATTAGTAATATAAAACGCATCATGAACATTAAAGAAAATCAGTTTTAAGTGATAGTACTTTTTTATAACAGAAATGACAGTACATTAATCTTACAGTGTGACATGTACACCACGTACGATGAAGATTATGTCAAATAAACAGTGTTTTAAGGGATGATCAGTACTATCGGAATCATGGGAAGGCGATTTAATCTATGATGACATATTTAATTTATTTTATTTTTATTGCAAAACGTATGTCACTTAGAGTAAGTACTAAAAAAAAATAAAGAAAATAAATCTTACTTACATAACCGCTTGTAATACTATGGGAATGTTTTACAATTGCCAATAATGTATTGAAGACAGCTTAAGGAAATTACTTCCCATATCAGTCGAGAGGTTTTTTAAGGATAGCATATAAAAGCTATGCAAGTATGGGAAACAAGGAAAACAATAGATTATTTATGCACCAGGGAGGGAATATTTGCATATCAAATACAGACGCTCGCGACAATGTGTTGATACAACTTTGTTTTATATCGTCAACATGTTTACATTAGTGAGGTATAACTGTGATAGCATGTTTCGCCTAATATGTTGATACTGCGATAACAGCAAACACGTTTATGAGCAGCGTAATGCAAAAATGAGGCCTATGTCAGCGTAACTCCATAGCAACCTGCGCATTCACGCTGTCTTGTCAGAAGCTTCGTTGCCCATTATAAAGTCACGCAAGGTTTGATGTTCTCATTAGCGGACATGGTTGTTGCTGACCAGACTGCGCGGATGCCCAGGATTTTCTGGAGCATCGCTAGCCTGATATGGTATAAGACCCATTTTTGCATGACGCGGGTCCTAAAGTGCTCGATTGATCAAGATTTTAAAACATCGAACTCACCGCTACGGAGCCACATGAAGCAAAAGCAGAAGGCTGGTAATGAAATGTGTGTAAAGTGTGGTAATAAAATACTGACAGATCTTACAATCCAAGAAAAGGGCTAAATAAATACCAAACGTATTATAACATGAATTGTATCTCTTTATCTCGGAAAGTATGCACGATTTCCCATTCTACATACCCCATGTTAACCATCATAATATGCAAGTATTAACATCAACATCAGTATCAACATCTAAATTGCGGAACTCATAGAAAAACGTCCTATTGAGCCCGTTTCGATGACAAAGTCGATTTCAGGAATAAACTAAAAATAATCAACCGTAATATGATAAGTGACAAAGAATTTACGTGTTTAGTTTAACATCAATCTTAACCCAATAACCGAGTATTCTGGAGGGAAGGCTTATCCTATTTCCGAATTTGTGCTTGTTAGTCAAGTGGCACATTGTCTCAGTTCGGCGTAATAACACGATGACATTCACCATTAATTTAATTTTATTTTTTTCATGAAGCTGCCTGAATTTTCACCAAGACATTTGTCGTGCATCTGACTAAAAGTATAACAACGAATGCATGACCACTTGGTATATATATATTATTTTTTCGCGTCACAAATAATGCCATTTAAATTGCCCGCAAATATATCTATTTATACGACACAAGAACATTTAAATGGTAGTGCGGGAAATTAAAATGGAATTTATTGTGACATCAAAAACATAAAAACGTGCATTTTATATCTACAAACATCTATGTTACCAGACCACATCTGGCTTTGAAATTTTGGCTTTTGCTATAAGAACATTGATTTTTTATTGGGTAACATTATTTTACAAAATACTTAACGAAATTTCCGTTGATTTTTTAGTAGTAATGGGTCTTTAAGTATCGAATCAAATTTACTGTTATTTATTTGGAATATGATCCGATGTGTTCTCTTTTACTAATTCGAGCAAACAAATGTGCAAAAACGTGTTTAATAGTGTGCAAAACGAGAATATTGCTGCTCACCTGCGAGTATATAAGTATACAAATACCAGTATATACGACCTCACAATGAAGATTGTTTTAGCTTTCTTTTTCATTGAAATGGAAACCACTCTGACAGTGCTGAATAGAAATAACAGTTACATTCGGTAATTAATAAGAATGTTTGGTAAAATGATAAAGTAAGAAAAAATATTGATTTGAGGTAAAGATATAGACGGAAAGCAATACGACGCAATTTTATAATTATTTAAGTTTGATGAAAGATTATTACAGTGCGTGTAGAAAAGTGATTAATAAGAGGTAGCTGGCAAGTGCTGTCGCTTAGGCACGTATGCAAAGCAGATTTGATCGTTTTACATACTTTACAAACTAAACATTTACACACCTTTATGTGCACAAAATACAACCTGATGTATACAGACACAGAAAACACATGATTAACATATGGGCCTCGCTTCGGGAAAACGGGGATTTTTGAATGTTGGTAAAGTATCTTTTAAGATTGGCCTGTGCAGTCCGCACAGGCAAATCAGGGACGACGCTTTCCGCCTGAACTGGATTGTCGCTAAAAAGAGACTTCCTTTAAACTAAAAATACCATAAACGCGGGACGACACTTAACGTACATGCATTAAGCCCCGTTTTCCCATAGCAAGGCTCATCTGTCATTTGTATTTATAACAACGGTAAGATTGCTTTCAAGCTGTGTTACTGATAACTAAATGGCCCTTTATATACGCTCGATTAATGATTTGACATTACAAACATAAGGCAAAGTTGAATACAAAGCGTACATTATAAAATGCTTGTGAATTTGAAACCATTCGAACCCCTCATATAGTCAGTTTTCAGTGAATCATGATCATGCAAATACAAGCAATACTTTAAACACTATTCGTCTTATTTTCCGTGAAATTCATCCCATCAATTTCCGCACNTTCTCAGAACACGACATAAATGAGTTGTCTCGTTTCAAAAAATTAGTTTGGCACCGTTTTACATTCCAAAACAAATATATTATTTTATAGATTCAGCATCGATACAAATTATTTTGCAAACATAAGGTCATGCTTCCTAACTAGAATTGTGTTTATTTAATGCTATGTGTTGCTTTAGGGTCACAAGAAGAATTGGGTCAGTCGGGTAATCGGAACCATTACAATTCTTTACCCGGCCTTACAAGAACATCATCAAAATGAGTAGACGGATTAGTATGTACGTCAAAAAGAACCCCACTCCTGCACCGAAGCAGCAGAGAAAGGGAGTACGTTTTCCAGACGAATTGGTGTTTCTTGACCACATAAAGGAGAATGACGTCGCAGCATTGGATCATATGCTGAAGCGTGCAAGTCTGCTCGTTGATATTAGCGCCATCAATGACGTAGGTATGTGACTATAAACTGTATAAACTATGGAAATTATGGCGTGTCAAACGTTGTAAAGTTCGATGTTTTCATATTTATCTGATGTCTTTGTGTATTTATGTTCTATATTTCCTTGTTTGTGTGGTATATTTGTATAGGGCATATGGCAAAAGAAATATGTGTTGTATAATTTAAAATTTATGTGCGACATGTTCATATATATGTTCTTAAAGTCCATATTATACACATGTATGTTGACAATACTTTCTTATAAATGTGGCAACATTCTGATATTTGTGTTCTGTCATTTTCAAAATATTTGTATGTTATAAACATTAATATTTGTGTGCAATATTTCAATAAGTTTGATGTAAAATTGTCAAAGATGTATATTCTACAATTGTAATCATGGTAAATATTTAAGGTAACAACCCACTAAATCATTTTGTATCCCTGGTTGGAAAGAAGTGCTTATTTTTAAACAGTTTCTTTTCTCGTCTGGTTTAAACGCCATTTAGCGATCGCGTTATGAGGTTATTTCCTGTATGCTATGTGTGTCTTCAAGATTTTGATGCATGTCATTTGGGACTTCGTTGAAAGATGAACGTTTTGGGAGCGTTTATTGAAGAACAATGCTTTTGTTGATAATATTTAATCGTTTTACATACTTTACAAACTAAACATTTACACACCTCAATGTGTACAAAATAAAACCTGATGTATACAGACACAGCAAACACATAATTAACATGTGGGCCTCGCTTCGGGAAAACGGGGATTTTTTGAATGTTGGTAATATTTTCTTAGAAGTTGCTAGAAGGTTTTTTTTCTTCAAATTATTGGAAGAGGGCAGATCCATCTTTAAAATGATGCAAGGTTTGCCAAATTTGATGTATAGTAAAAGAAAGAAACATGCTTTGAAAGTTGGCAGTTTTATAGTGTGACAATATGGGATTTGGAATAAGTGTAATCTAACCTAGATGACCTTGTTTTACCACAAATGAATGAAAATACTGAACACATTTATGAAATTATCCAACGCTAATTTGTCCATGAATGTATAGGATATTATTAGCATCATCATCATCATCATCACGTGGTTGGAAAACAAATTCACTACTATTTAATACTCATTTCCGTGTGTTTCGTTAGATGGCATCTAGTGCTGCATATTGTGTATTATAGTTGATATCCTGTTACCAAAAGGAAGTGAAAACCGAAACTGAGGATGGAGATTTTTAAGTGTGAAGCACTTAAAACAAAACATGTGAGCAGGGTGCGGTTGCGTCCAATTTCTTAAAATGTCTTAAAACTCCGCTTACGTCGCAAACAAGCTTTTTTATGGGGAAAAAAATGACTTAATTGTGACCGTGACATTATGGTAATGACTTTCAGTCTACTTTTAGTAGTCATTTGTGGTATGTTATTTGTAATTGCATTATAGATTATACAGTTTTAGCCCGGACATGCTGGTTTGTGGCCAAATTTGACCTTGTCCCTCTAAGTGTGACCTTGACCTCAGAGGTAGAGACATGTTTGACACATGAAATGCTGTCTCTTAATGGAAGTCATTAGTGGTAAGCTTCATTCGAATAGCACGATGTATAACAACGTGTAAGGTCAGCTATGCTTATTGAATGTTTTGGCAAAATTCAACCATTGAACTCTAAGTGGTACCTTGACCTTTGAGGTAGTGAGACAAGTGTTAAATCCGTTAAAAAGGTATATTGATGGGTTGCCATTGTGCCAGTTATGGCTGAGACAGGAATATCAAGCTATTTTATGACCAAACTATACCTTTAACCTCTTAGTGAGACCTTTGCTTTAGCGGTAGGAAGACAAGTATTACACGCGACACGTCGTCTTATGATGGTTACATTTAAGCAAAAGTTTGTTCAAAATACATCAATATACGGCAAACATATGTCTAAGGAAGGTATTGGTAAGCTGCTTTATGACCAAATTTTACTTTTGGCCTTTACGTGTGACATTGACCTCCGAGATAGTTAGGTAATAAACCGTGTGTTACACTCAAAACGTCGTCTTTGATGGTGGAACTTGTGGCAAGCTATTTCAAAACCCATCAATAAATGGTAAATATATAGCCGAGACAGGAAATTTCGCACAGAGGGACAGACACGACGGACGGTGGACAGCTATATGCCGCCTTATTCGAATGGGGGCATACAAATAATAACACAGCGAATAATCGTCTCATTTGGGAGGGGTTAGATCGTTATATCGTCGATCGTACATTTAATCAGCAGTTTGTACATACAGGTGAACTCCAAAACGTTAGGTCCGCAACTTTCCTGAAAGACAAGCGGGTGGCCTAAACCTGCGACATCCGGATTGTGAATGAGTACTACCACTATTTCCCTACATATTGCTCATTGTATTTATCAGTCCGCACATGCTTATTAGGGACAACACGTTCCGCCTTAACAGGATTTTCGCTAAGAAGAGACATCCTTCAAACGAAATAAACAAAAAGCGGAAAGTGCAGTCCTCACAGGCTAATATGGGACGATACTTTACGCACATGCATTAAGCCCCATTTTCCCAGAGCGAGGCTTATATTATTTCTTTGTCTTCAGGTGTGACGCCTCTCCACCAGGCGGTCCTGGACGGGAACGAGGCTGCGGTGAGGCTGCTTATTTCTCACGGAGCGGACATCAACAAACAGGACGAGGACCGCTGGACGCCGCTCCATGCCGCCTGTTCAAACGGTCACTCGGACATTGTCAAGTAAGCCTGTGCAAACGGTCACTCGGACATTGTCAAATTAGCCTGTGCAAACGGGCATTCGGACATTGTAAAGTAAGACTGTGCAAACGGGCATTCGGACATGCACACGGTCACTCGGACATTGTCAAGTAAGCCTGTGCAAACGGTCATTCAAACATTGTCAAGTAAGCGATAGTGGCCGTGGCGTAGTTGATATGGTGAATGTCATTTTCTGTATTAAGTATGAGTGACATTGACCCTTACCCACAAGTCCATAAACAACCTTATTCTATGTCTCCATGCCAGATTGCTACATTTTAAGTTTCGTGAACATTGATAACGGGTCGCCGTGGCGTAGTATATATGGTGTCCGCCTAGCGACCGGTAGGTCGCGGGTTCGATCCCCACTGTGGGAGAGTTCTTTAGATCTCCCCCATACACACCAAGTATTGGTTCTTAGTCCAAGGAAACGGAATAGAGAGCGTTTTAAATAAGCCTAAGGCTTTCGATGCAATCGAGCTAAAAACAATAGGTTTAAACTAAGCAATAGTGTTATTTTTCTTGTGAAAACACGCACCTACAATTTAATGTTTTAAATTAATGGTAAATTATAAAACACGACTTGATTGATCGCTTACCTAAACACAATGTGAACACTTCTCGAAATCTGTCAGATAAATAAAGTATTTTCCTCAACAAGTTTAGACCATCCAAATGTTATTGTTTGTTTAGCCTTCTCGGGCTGGTAGTTGTTCGGATTTATTTTTAAACCATCAGTCGCTTACTTAGCAAAGTATTGCAATTAAAGATCAAATTTAGTGAATCTTTATTAAGGAAAATAAATTTATTTTACAGAGGCATAATACACCAGTGGTTAACTTTAAACATATAACACATACAACAGCAATACAGTTGAGCCTCGCTCATGGAAAATAGCGTTTTATGAATGTACGTCAAGTGTCGTCCCATATTAGCCTGTGCAGTCCGCACAGGTCAATCAGGGAAGACACTTTCCGCTTTTTTTGTATTTTTCGTATACAGGAAAAGTCTTTTCTTATCGAAAATCCAGTTAAGGCGGAAAGTGTCGTTCCTGATAAGCCTGTGCGGACTGAACCGGCTAATCTAGGACGACACTTTACGCACATGCATTAAGCCCAGTTTTCCCAGAACGAGACTCAATTATGCAATTTAAAATGATGCTGTTTTTCAATTTCACAGGCTTCTACTGGAGAACGGGGCAGATAGGAACGTAAGAACTGACGAAGGAGAACTTCCGGTAGATTTAATTGAACCCGATGACCCTGACACTAAAAGGGCAATGCGCGTCCCTAACCGACTAGCAGTGGTTCCAAACACGTGCCATTCACCAAATCCAAACACGCGCCATTCACCAAAAATTAGAAAGGTGTTCGACTAACGACGAATTCTGACGACGTTTCTTCGCTTGGGCCTATCCACTTTCTATGTTCATATGATCGGAACACTGTATTGCTCTTCGGTGGTTATTTGTTTTCTCTAAATGTTATTAAAAATGTTTTTATGTTAAATACAGGCACGTGAATTTTATCGTCAATTGCAATTTGACGCCTTTTTTCAAGACCATTTAGTGTGGTCTCCCAGATGTCTTCGGCGAATGGCAGAAATTCTCCCCATGTTGAACTGACCTGGAAAGAAAACGCACAAGTTGACAAGTGATCAATCTCCCAGATTGCATAGAAGTCATTTAAAACGAAATAGATTAATACGAGGTTTGACTCGTTGTTCATTATTTACGCCAAACGCGTTATCGTGATCGATGAGACGTCTAAAATTGCAGTTATTTGTGCTCCACCTATGAAATCAAATGACATGTGGAATTGACTTCAGATTGATTACTGATTAGATGTAGGACCATTTTGTTTATTCACAGATTAATTATTTATTAATGTTTGGTCACTGATTTCAAAACACTGCAGTGTATATATACGCAATACAAAAACCCTAATCATAACAATACTTTGTTCACGTGTAGTGTATGATAAATGCTATGATACGCAAAGTATTGAACGCTGTTATTATTGCAAGTGAAGTTAATGCGATAGTCGTATGTGTGACATTATTACATACAAGTATGTACCTTATATTCCATTTACATAGATAGTATGCTTTAAAAGTTCTTAAAACTACAAATTCTTACCTTATTTGCACAACTGCTATTTTCTGCATTTTCATTATATTGACATCCTGAAGCAGGTCTATGCATCGTCAACATCACAAACCTTGATATTGAATTCGAGTCAATTACAGTTTTCATGTTCACAATATGATAACCACACGGTAATGCATTCGCATTTGCGAAAGCAGATAGATCTATAGACGTGTTGTCCGTGATAACGTCTTTATTATTCAGTCTGTTGGTGTTGATGACTTCAAATAACTTTGGTGGATTATTCAGTTGTATCGATGTTAGAGTTGTTTGTGTTGATTGAAGGCACACTGAGTTTTCACGCTGAAATCAAAGATCAAACGAGCCCCGTACTGGGAAAACTGGGCTTAAATGCATGCGCGTAAAGTGTAGCCCCAGGCTAATCAGGGACGACACTTTCCGCTTTTAAAGAAAATTTCGTTTAAAGGAAGTCTCTTTTAAACGAAAATCCAGTTAATGCGGAAAGTTTCGTCCCCGATTAGCATGCGCGGAAAGCACAGGCTAATCTGGAACGACACTTTACGCACATGCATTTAGCCCAGTTTCCCCAAAAGCGAGGCTTAAATTCGAGAAATTGGTATTGTCAATGACGGACAGCATAATGTTTATTTTGTTAATTGTCTTACGAAAGATGGTTCAAACTGGTACACTACAAGATATTAATACAAACAGCATATGGTTAAGTGAACCTAAAAAAACGGATTCATTATGTAAATTTACTGACGTTTATTAACCATTCATTTGTCGATTAATATAAGGGCTTTCACATACTGACGTTATTCACAATGTTACATGTATGTATTATGTTCGTGTGATATAATACGCTTATATTATTACCGAAATACAGAAATCCTCAATACAAATGATACTGCTGTCTATGTTATATTATTATATACATTGAAAAAACATTCAAATAAATTTACAATAATGTAACATAACATACATGTTTAGACTGATTTGATGCTATAACGTTTTATAATAAAGAATGTTCATTTTCAATGTGTTTTACCATATTCGTCCTTGAATACTCTTCAAACGTCAGAAAGAAGATGCTTTTAGTCGGTACGTTGTCAATGACACCTTCCCCGAGACCTCTCCAATCGTGCTGAACCAGTCGCCGATCCAACATCACCTCTAGCCAGCCTGAAACAGCATACAACTTTACAGTTTGTGGCAATCGTATGAGCCGCGTTCTGAGAAAACCGGGCTTAATGCATGTGCGTAAAGTGTTATCCAAGAGTAACCTGTGCAGTCCGCACAGGGTAATCAGGAACGACACTTACCGCTAAACTGGATTTTCGGTTAGAACAGACTTCCTTTAAACGAAAAATTCAATAAAAGCGGAAATGTAGTCCCTGATTAGCCTGTGCTGAGGGCATCGCCATGTTATGGTAGGCGGGAGCATCGCCATGTTTGCCCTTACTGAAACACTACCAGAATGTGTATACACACCTGATGCCAAGCTTGCTACCGCATGAGCGTGTGTAGTGTGGAGACTAACAACAGTGCTGTGGTCGCTCAACGAGGCCATAGTCGTGATGGGGTAAAAGTTGCCTTGAATTGTCAACTTCTGTCGCGTTTTTCTGTGCTGCATCTAAGAATTTGATATAAAGAGAGTTGTATAAATATTGATTTATGTATGCAATGTCAAGTGATTTGTTTATAATTAAGACCGTGCCATGTAAACCATCGTGTAAATAGAAGTAGTATAGATATACCTAGGCCAAATAAAAAAAATAGGTCCGTTTCCGGTCGCCCGACCGTGTCTCCAGAATCGGCGCCGACCCTCAACTTTTTATTGGGGTCGATAAAAAAAGAAAAAATGTGTTCATTTTCGTGTATTTCGGTTCATTTCTCCATTCTAGTACCCGAAAGACAAAAAAAACAAAAACAATCCCTACCTACCGACCNGACCTATTTTTTTTGGCCCTAAAATACGAAATAAGATGTATTTCACTGAGCAATGTCGGTTTCATAACGATATGGAGATCTACACATGAAAGTCAAATACATGTTGTAGAATACCCTTAATATTAAATGACCCGTGCTATGCGAAAAGCACACTTTGCCATATGCAGCCACTGTATCTCCAGAAAAGCCTTCGCAGTCGCGCAGTCTGGTCAGGAGCTACCTTGTCCGCAAAAAAATCACGCCAGGTTTCGAGACCTATTTTCGATTTACGCGGGTAAAATCAAACTTGAAGTAGTTTTAACGAGATTCAGATCGTCCAAACAATGGATTTTTATTATTTTTTCCTTTTCACTTTCAATTAAGTCAATTTAAGAACTTGTAACCGCATGTACTTAATCTTTGGCCCGTCATCATAACCATATCTTGAATTTAAATATAAGAATAAAGATAAGTACGATCAGTGTTAAAACGGAAATGTTATAAGTATTCTTTATTGTTGAGTCTAACTTGACATTTAACACCTCAAATTACATTATTCTTTATTTATAAATGTGTGCTTATGGCATTGGCACCATTTATAGCCTATATCTATTTAAACAGTACAAGTTATTGGTTCTAAGTCTATTCATTATTATTATATTTAAGAATATGTTGGGGAATACGTGCCCTGTAAAAATCAATAAATATTACCTCCATGTTAACATGGTCTGGTAAAAAAACGCAACGTATATATGCAAAAACAGCATATGAGCCTCGCTCTGTGAAAAGGGGGGGGGGCTTACTGCATGTGCGTAAAGTGTCGTCCCAGATTAGCATGTTCAGTGCACACAGGCAAATCAGGGACGACACTTTCCGCTTTTATGATATTTTTCGTTTAAATAACGTATCTTCTTAGCAAAAATCCAGTTTAGGCGGAAAACGTCGTCCTTGAATAGCCTGTGCGGACTGCACAGGCTAATATAGGACGAGACTTTATGTATATACATTAAACCTTTCACAGAGCGAGGTCTATATACAGTATTATGGTAAGTACTTCTCATGTGTACTCGTCAACTTGCCTGAAATCCGTTGGCGTCCATACAAAAGCTAAGCGAGGAGTCGTAGACATTGGTCTCCAGTCGAAGACCCAACTCAGTGTTGTCCCATGTGTCGCTGTTTATGTTTACATCAGTTTCCAGGTGAATACCGTTCGATAAATCAACTAAATGATACACAAGTAGTACATTAAAATTATTTAAAAAAAGAGTATATAACTGGGTAACTGGTCTGGGTAGCGGTGTAAATATAATACAAATATTATATGTATACATAATATAAATAGTATTGTTATACAATATTGTACACAATTTTTCTATCCATTAAGTTGTGTGTATGTACAAAGTAATTCTTCCCAAAATTAACTATTTCTTGCAAAGACGACAAAAAGTATTTGAATCAACGTCTATTTACCAAAACATGATACATGTATGTTTAATTTCCATTTGGTATTGTCTATGAAACACATATATCAATTTAATTAAAAAGATACTAAAAACCAATTTGAATGTTACTGTGAAAACTTCACAAAAGTAATTATATTTCTATATTAATATGACTTGTTTTCAATACATTTAAATATCGTCTGTTTTCCCCTATGCTCAAATGTTTAAATATTGTTCGTGTTTGTTGTTTAACTTGTAAATATTCTCTCCCAATAAATGAAAACAATGTTTGCTGTAGAATACTTGGCCCCTTTAATTATGTATCTACCAATGTATGTTTGCGTAATTTTTGCCCATAGGGTCATGCTACGCGTGCAATGAGCTTACCATACATATTCTTGAAACTTGAAACTTTCACTATTAAGGCATTGGTTGGTACGAACAAAATGTTATGTGGCTTCGTTTGACAGATTCCTGTGTAACGAACAGTGAAACCCTTTTACAGAAATTCGAATTCTAATTCATCACTTGACTGATGCCATACAACTACAACTGATCTGCTCAGTTACCATTTGGAAAGCCAGACAAACTGCCTAGTTAAATATATAGGTCGAATAATTATTTGTCGGACTTCCTACGACTAACGACGTGAAAGGAATAGACAAAACAGCGGTCTGCAAGTGCTATGTTGTTTGTATTGTCCCGTTATGTATATGAATCGCTATGGGATAACGAGGCTTAATGCGTGTACGTTGAGTGTCGTCTCAGACTAGCATGTGCAGTCCGCAAAGGCTAATCAGAGACGACACTTTTCGCTTTTATGGAATGTTTCGTTAAAAGCAAGTATCTTCTTAAAGGAGATCCAGTATTGGCGGGAAGTTTCGTCCCTGATTAGCCTGTGCGGACTGTGCAGGCTAATCTGGGACGACACTTGACGCACATGCATTAAGCTCCTTTATCCCAGAGCGCGGCTAATATGTTTTAGTCACTTGCTTTGAATAACAGACAAAGGACAGAATGTAACAAAAATTTCTCTCGTTACAATATTTCTGGAGCTCCATCAGTCCAACATTCGATTAGTCAGGCCCTTACCATTAGTTGTGTGGTAGATGGTGGCAACAAGCGTGAATGACTTGTATACCGAACGCACTTGTGAAAACAATTTGCTTTCAGTCAATAACACAGTCGGCTGCTCGCTGATATACTGCAATGACATATGGGTACGTTTCTAAAAATAATCTTTGTTATAACAATTTTTCTGTTACATGTATGAGATATTGTATGAATGTACGTGTTAAAATAATTATTTGAGAAACATGTTGTTCTAGCTATTTTTCTGCACAATCATGTATTTTTTTTATGTATTATGCTATAATATGTTTGTATCCCTGCAACATATCAGTTTGCAAAGTTCGATCCCTGTTAACGTTAAGTCCCTTAATTGATAAAGTTATTCTAATGTATTGATATTTTCAGATATTATTCAATGTTTCCATTAACGTGTTGCGCAATCTACAACATATCATGTTTTAAGAACATCTTCATACATAAACAATTTTGTCAACCACGATGGGGGGGGGGAGATTCCATTTTAGTCAAGTTTAGATTGTGTTAATGTATCTGAAAAATAAATGAGTGCATTGATCTCATTCCATCTTGAAAATCAACGTGTTTGCGCGTCGTCTAAATGGATCTTCACAGATTCTGAATGATATTTACATAGACATGAAGTTGTCCGCTAAAGAAAGTTAGTTATTTGTATGTATCACACTTCTATTTGCATTTTCATTCAATATTCCCTGATTAAATTAACAAATTTGAATACTATAGTACTTAACGTAGAGGAAAGTCGATGATTCAATGCTTGAATTTGCATATAAACAAAGTCGCACTTGAATAAAAAAAAATCTTGTAGAATGTCGTACAATTTTAGTATTGGTTGAATGCTTTTTATGTTATTGTTTAGGCAAAAAAAAACAGGATAGTAGCACGAATTGCTCACCTGATCATGTTTCTTGAGTTGTATTATTCAATATATAAAAAAAAACGTCTTCAAGAAGCATAATAACCTAATAATAGCAAATACAATGCAACAGATCATATACATTAATTTAATAGATCATATTGAATAATAAGAATAAATGAATTTTAATTAATCATATAAATACATGAAATATGCTGTTGCTGATTGTTTTGTTTTAACGGAAATATTATATTCGTATTATTCTTATTATTCTTATTTTTATAATTATTATTATAAGTAGTAGTATTATTAGTATTATTATATTCAACCTTCGCTGGTCCATCAGGAAGAAAAATGTAGGCCCCACTTTTGTCTCTAAATGGATGCGTGTGATGACCCGTACTGTACTTGATGAAACTGAGATCGGCAGGGAACGTGGCTCCAATCGCCGGATAGTAGACGGACTGGAAGCATATGAGCCTCGCTCTGTGAAAAGGGGTGTGCGTAAAGTGTCGTCCCAGATTAGCCTGTGATGTCCGCACAGGCTAATCAGGGACAACACTTTCCGCCTAAACTTTAGTTTTGCTAAGAAGAGAGTTTATGTAAACGAAAAATTCCATAAAAGCGGAAAGTGTTGTCCCTAATTAGCCTGTGCGGATTGCACAGGCTAATCTGGGACGACACTTTACGCACATGCATTAAACCCCCTTGTTTCACAGAGCGAGGCTCAATATTAATTATTGAAAACACAAGTGTTCAAGTATATAGAAAACATTTAATGTGTGTCTACATCATTTAAGAATCGATTGACTTTTCGCATTGCCGTTGTTTACAGGCCAATAAACAACTCTTTGTCGATGTATACGAATTTCATATCTATTGTTATTGGCAAATGACGAAATGTATAGATAAAATATATCGAAAATGGTTGATTCATAACAAGTATTTTAGTACAGTGGCCAACTTGTTAAATGCGTTGTTCTTTTCAATGCATAATTAATTGATTCCATCACACGACATAGAGGTTTGATGTTTATAACTAAATCTTCATTATTCATTTATTGGAAATCGAAATGAATGCTAATTAATACCACTAACCGTGAGAAGTCCATCGCATGACGAAAATGATGCCGTCAGAATATGGTTTGATATATTAAAATAGTCCGTAACTCGTGGTTGGATGTCGAACGAGTTGATTCTGTAATGAAATATATATCGTCACTTGGAAGCACATAAAACAATATTTATTATAAAATGATACTCGCTGGTTTGTTTATAGACTACCATTATTTCAAAGCTAACTTTTGCCCCGACTCTTGGTGGGGCGTAAGAAACAAATGGAGTAGTTATTGAATTGCAACGCACAAAAATGACTGCTCATCAAATACAATAATTTTCACATTATCTTTGTTAACCAGCTAATACATCTCTTTTAAATGTGGATAATGGATATTACATTCCTTATCATAAACTCTCAGACGTTGTGAATTGGCATATAAACTACCATACCTAGACATGCATTTCTTACATATACTCGAGTATGAAAATATAAATATTTATTGACATAATATGTAATATTTATACAGGACTTAATATGTTTCATCTCGTACAGTGTTCGTTTACATTGTTAAATTATATAACAAATATATATTGTATTATTATAATGTCTTATTATTGGTTTGTGTATTACGCTTTGTTTAAAAGATCTAAATAAAAAAAAAAAAAAAATGTATTACGAATCAGAGCACCGATCACGTGATTCCCAAATACCAAGTCGATATTTTAAGAGCCGTGTGCATTACATTCACTAGTTTTTGCTTAATGAAAACGCAAGAGGCATTAGGCAAACTCACGTTTTAGCATCGGCTTGTATCGAACTAGTCACATTATAGATGTTAACGACGCCATCGTGTGCATAATCCGTTGCTAGGTCAACTAAATAGCCAGCCACGGAGAAACCCGGTACTTCCGCTTGAAATGACAACTGCAACACATTATGTAGAAGTTGTTTTATTGTTCAGAATGTTAGATCTATATAAGTGGAAAGGCAAACAAAACGCATTGTTTTACTTTTATAAATCTATATAAGCTTGAATAAACCAAATTAAAGTCCTTATCATCAAATTATTTGTTTTGTTTAAATTTATTCAGTTGTACTAAACATGTTGACATTATAATTAATTATGTGTATTATAACGCACCATTGACTGAAATAAATCCAAGCCACTTGATATTAAAACATAATATATCAGACATAATTGTATCAGGCCGATTTAGGCATACTAGTCCGATAAAGTACAGGTACCCAAAATGTTGCCTCCTTCATGTGACCAGCTTCGGTCCACACGGGATCTACTTGCTGAGCGACGCGCCTACCGTAAACATCTGTCACGTGAACATCACGTGTGTCTGTCAGGACACGTGGTACATGATGTCGTTTCGTCCCAATACTGTTCCATACCAATAACCGACTGTAATGGTAGATTCAGTTAATTGTGGTTTTCAGGCCCATATTTGTGACATGTGTAACATTTTAAAATGTGTGTTTTATGTTCCACTTAATATCACTTGGTTGGCTATTTTATCTGGAAATATATACACATCATTTTATGTTTCAATATAAAACATCAATTATTTATTTTTTGACTATGAAATTAACTTAATTTTAAAAGCATGAAGGGAATATTGTCTCAAAAATTATGTAAAGCACTGCGCTAATTGTCAACCAATTTTCACCATAAATCCACTGTGTTTAAATAATCAAAGATAATTACAAAGTATAAGGACGAAAAGCCACCATTGAGTCACCAACAGTTATATACACGTGACCATACTCTTTCACAAATAACGTATGTCACATGTTTAAGTAAGTGATTTACAAAAAATAAAGTATACAAGTAAATAAGATTCTGGATTTACTGAATATCAAAAACTGAATGCGCTGACAACACTTTCAGAAAATGTGAACAATGCGACCGTTATAAGTGTAAAATTTATCGGAATTTCCTCGCTTGTGAAACATCAGATAACATATAGAATGGCGAAAATCATGCAAGGCGCACAAAGTCACATACCCAAGTAGAGCAGTGCGAAGAACAAGAGTGCTGTGTTCCACTTACATGGGAAGGTCTTGTCTTAATAACAATAACTGTTGCCCGAGGTCCCCTGGCTGAAACAAACGAGTAATGTTAATTAAATGAGCCGCGTTCTGGAAACACTTGGCTTAATGTATGTGCGTAAAGTGTCGACCCAGATTAGCCTTACAGTCCGCATCAGGGACGACTGTTTCCGCTTTTATGGTATTATTCGTTTAGTGGAAGTCTCTACTTAGCGAAAATTGAGTTAAGGCGGAAAGTGCCGTCCCTGATTAGCCTATGCAGACTGCACATTCTAATCGGTGACGACTCTTTACGCACCTGAATTAAGCCAAGTTTTCCCAGAAAGCAGCTCAAATGAACAAGAAATGCAAAAAAGAGCTAAGATCAACATTTAAGTAAAAGGGCTGACTGCTAGCCTGACATTTAGATCTTGTGTAGACCATTAACAGAACATACATTTTAATTTATATACTGGTAAGTTTAAACGAAACATTTTATTAAATTATTTATATTTTAAAATGCTTAATAAATTAATACAGAGTGCAACGGAATAAACTTACTATGTTGATGGTTTTATATTTTGAGTCATGGTGCTGCAAAATTCCTTTGATGCATGTTTCCTGTACGGAGTTAAGTTCTCCCAATGCTTGTTGAATACTGTAAACACAGCACAAGATTATACATTTCAAGACCAAGCTCATAAGTGACATACTAAATAGAAATGCACAAAGATAGTTTAAAGTCATTTTTATTTCTATTGCTATGTACAGGCAATGTTGACGATATAACTGAAATAATAGGGTACGTAACCTCTATGAGGATTCTGCAAAATTCCGCTCAACATTTTTTTAAATCCAACAGTGTTCTCCCCTGATTATACACTGCTAAACTATATTGCACGATATTAACTGTAGGTCTGGGTCATTTTAGGAACGTAGTTGCAGTCAACACGTGTTTCTTTGAACATTTTCAGACAGGCGCATTTTACTGTAATATATAATATCACTATACGAGAGAAGGCATATGGTTGTAACAAGAGTTTTAACAATAAAACACCTCTGTTTATAGTCCTGCATAACATTTGCTTTGCTTGTTCCGGTAATTGCATCGTGGTGCAGGGACACAGCTAAAGTGCGCCTTGATGACTCCAACTTCCGGTATAATGATGTCAAACTGGTGTTGATTGAAGTTAAACCCATGCTTAGCGTGAAAAGGATTTCGGCTGACCTACAGCGTATAAAATACAACAGGAATCGTTGATTGATGTTGTTCATGGAAATGTTTGATCATAAAGAAAACTAAACGTGATCTGATCTACGCAATATGCCAACTAAATGAATTAAATCTTTGATTAATTAAGCAAGGCAAAAATTTTACTAAATCTTTACAAATATTCGTTTACAATATTTACATGTATAAGTTGTGTCATACTTAAAGTTGAATTTATAATCGTGAAATCAAATTCTAAAGTAATGAAACAATCAACACCGCCAACATCTGAAACATTAATGTTGCATTGCAATCATTTAAGAACATAAAAATGAGCCTCATCCTAGGAAAACTGGGCTTAATGCATGTGCGTAAAGTGTCATCCCAGATTAGTCTGTGTAGTCCTCACAGGCTAATCAGTGATAACACTTTCCGATTTTGAGGATATTTAAAGGTGGTCTCTTCTAAACGGAAATCCAGTTAAGGCGGAAAGTGTCGTCCTTGATTAGTCTGTGCGAACTACACAGGCTAATCTGTGACGACACTTTGTGCATAAGCTTCAAGCCTAGTTTTCCCAGAACGAGGCTCAAATAAACACATCTTCGAAACAGAAAGCGATACCTACCGTAAGGAATCTTGAAGACGGCTCACGGCTTCCTTGATCCAAGGACGCGAGGTGTAGAAGCCGGTCCAGTATTGGTCACTGCGGTCAGAATACGGCAGGAAATCTCCGCTCAGCACCGGAAATGGGCCTTTGGATGCGGGTGGACTAGGTGTTGTCTCAGATTTCACCGTTTTGAAGTAATCGCTGAGCGTTCCAAATTTGATCTATGAATCGGAGGAAAAAGCATTAATTTACACGGGTGATGAATGGTATTAGTTTTATGATTTTAATATTGTATTGTTTACAAATATTCTTGAAGTGTATTAACTTATGATAATTGTTTAAAGCTCTGTAATGAATAGTTAATTATTATTTTATATCGTTTTGGTATCCTCATGTATACATTCATATATGTATGCTTTTGAACACATGTAAATAATAGTGAGATCTCGAATTAGTGTTAGAAGCTGTTGAGTTTTTCGATTAAAGCAGAACAGTTTGGTGACATAAGATGACAAACATTTCCGGACTGGTTTGAGTTAACAAACCACACGCAGTTAGTTTTGTATAAGCAATTAAATAATGTAGATGTAGGGATAAGAATAAGAATAATTGTGTTATTATTATACATCACGCAATGATTGGATTACAAGAAAAAGCAACAATAGACACATTGAAGTATAATGCAGAAAGAAGGAATGTATAAATAATAAGAAAAATTATATATTTATAAATAAATCCCCTCTACCCAAATTATCATTTTACTAACGAAGCAAGTTGCAGCGAAAATGCCTATGTCAGCAAATGAAAAACTATGATGAACATGTTTTATAAAGTAATCAATTTGAAGATCCGTTCGGGTGTTTTACATATCGTTGAACTTCCAGACATATGGCCGAATTATGATTATCAGTCAATCCTGGGAAACCAAACAATAGTGCATATGAAGTATGTGTTTTGCTCTGCATAAAGCGCACATTTGAAGAAGAAATGCTCGGCATCTTCAATGAGACTTTTGCATGCATTTGGGATTATCACGAGGATGATTAGGGTGTTGATCGGCATTAAAATCAGTGAATCGGTTTCTTAACTCTTTCAGTGCGGGAACCGAAATTTGAAGGCCTTTGCAACAAACAGTTTGGATCCAGATGAGACGCCACAGAACGTGGCGGCTCATCAGGATCCAAACTGTTTGCTATTCCGATAGTATTCTTTGGGAAAAAAAAATCGAAGAAAATGCTAATTTTAGAAATTCAGCAGACGACATTTTAGCAGACGACAAATTTTCCAGCATGCAAAGGGTTAACCATGCATGTTGTATTTGTTTGTTTATACTCAGCAATAAGAAATAAAGAAGGAACTGTGGGAGGCGGGGGATTGAACATTTGTTTTATTGTGTTTTTAAAGAAAGATATTAAGATAACGTAGTAATAGAGCGAGTATCGACATATACATCATTCTTACGCTTCAAACCGATGAAGGAATAGATGGACAGTCTGCGGTAAACGTTTGCATAGTCGGCACTATTGCGTTACAAGTAAGGACTCTTAACGAAATATGCTGGAAAAAGATTGTTTAAGTAGGGCGTTAAGAAACTATCGTTGTGTATGTGTGTAAACCAGTTGTTGTTGTTGTTTTTTGCATTTGTCGCGTAACATAAGGTGAACCCAGACCAATTTATTTTAAGAGAATATCAGTTTTAACCGAACAGATCGTATGAAACCTTTCATATTGCGCTGCATCAAGTTAAATTGTATATAATAATTGTTGACAATAATTTGTGAAATTGTCCAAGATAATAGACTCCTATTATAAAATATGTCTTAAATATTTAACGTATATTAACATTATTATTATTTTATCAGTTTATCGCTTTAGTAGGTATATAGCAATAGCATACACACAAGAACTATGAAAGCTGATTGGGAGATAGGTTCAATGTATTTGTACTAAGGGCCGTCTTCCGTAAGAGTTAAACCGAGATGCTAATGGACTTTCAAAAAGCATGACTGAGTTTCATCGAACATGAAAGCAGGATGGTCAGGGGTTTTCTAAAGGGTAAAATATACTACTTACATCTTAGAGGGATTAAAATCCACCGGCTATTTCTTTGTACATTTATTTACATATTGTAGATCCTGATTTAATTTTTTTTAGTAACAGCATCATCATGGGAAGAGACAGCGAGTGAACTGTCTCCAGGGCATCGTCGGCAAATAATATGACGTGACTCAGAAATATCCTTAACATAAATTAAGAACACAAGTGGCCATAAAAATGAGCCGTGTGGGACTCTGGCAATTATAGTTTTTTTTAATATTGAGTAACTTTTACCCTACAAAATGGTGGAGACCTATTGGTGAAATACCCGGATATCCATTCAATAATATTGCCCGAAATACCAAGTTGTTTGAGGTTTTGTTGAAGGCCTTGTGTCAAATTCTATCGCATGCCTTGCTGATGTCACAATAAACAATGCATTTTTTTGTCCACGGATTTATGTATATTGCTAAACAGGTCAATTATTGAAATACTGTATCATGTCCTTGTAAAATATAGATTACCTTTGTTTGCATTATATGATTACTATTGATATAATCCATAATTTGTTGTAGATTGGACATCTGTTCCTCCCACTCGCGCTTGATGGCGTATCGGAAGTCGTCCCCATGGGGCAGCAGAACGACGCCGTGTCGGTAGAGAGACGCCTTCTTCTGTAGCTGCTCCCACAACGCTTCTGCTCTGAAATGATTACATTATAGTGATTATACTTATTGAAAAGACATATGTTGGCACCTTCATATATATAATTATATTTTAAAGTTTGCTATCCGATTTCTTATAGTATAAACGTTTAATAATGTTCTCAATTTCAAACGATAATATCTTATTTACAAAACGGTATTTATAGGATATTATAGGATATTCCATATTATTATACCTCACGTGACTTTTCCGTGTTAAATTTCAATATACTCTTCCTACATAATTTTATTATACAATGAAGTTGAAACGTAATTATTAGTTTTAATCAAAGGTCTGTCAGTAAACATTTCTAAATATCTCCGGAACTATTTCAGTGAAAATTACAATTATACTTACATAATACATATACATTCAGAAATAATAAAGTTTTAGGTAAAGGCAGATATGTACTTTTTAATAAAATACGAGTAGTGGGCCTCGGTCCGAAATCTTCCATAGTCTCGTTGATCAGAGACCTATACAAATAGCATAGGTCGCTGCGTTAATTCATATTTGCGGAACTGTTAAAATTAAAACACAGAGTTTGCTTCAGACTAAAGATGTTGATACCACCTTTATAATAATACGTTATTAAACATTCAATAACGAAATAATTAAGTGTTTGACCAGGCCAGTACTGAAATGTGTACTTTTTAAAAAGATACCTACGCCTAACATACAACGTACTGTATCTCTTAATACTGCGACAGAGTCACATATTTATACATCTATAATGAATTATTATTATCTCACTTTTGAATTATTTAGGTTGCAGTAATAATCAACATTATTTTAAAAATAAGTGGGTGCACATTTTACTTCAAACGGAAAGTGATGAGGTTTTTTATCACAATACACGTGTATTTTAATTTACTTTAGCATGACATTTTACTATGATAGCAAATATTTTGTTTATATCTATTATATTGTACAATTGGTTATTGATATTAATGTCTCAATATAACATAAATATAGGATCTGGCATGAGTTGTCATATCATACCATATTTTATTAAACGAGTTCAGGAATTTTGTTAGTAAGCGAGCCTTTGGCGAGCTTACTAAAGAATTTCCTGGACGAGTTTAATAAAATATGGTATGATATGACAACGAGTGTCAGATCTTTTTTATCACATGCTTTTAAATGAGCTCATTAAATAAATATTTACGCAAACATAATGATACATCCCAAATGTTGTTTACATTTCGTGACGTCATTTGACGTTGCAACGTCATTTCAGCAAAATAACAAAATGCGATTGGTCAATAAACGAAAACTAAGCCAATGAAAACGCTTAAAAAGTATATTACACATGTGTAATATAAAAATATAATATATACATATTATGTAATGGTTATATAACATGGGAAACAGGGTATGGCATGTGATAAAACCAGATTATGTAAACCTCAAATTATTAATAAAAACATAAAAATAAGTCACCACCACGCACAATTCCGCTACGTTATTCTCAGTAACCTTGACGACGGGTATATGCGAGTTGCCGTGGTAACAATGCTGATGGTGGAAGTCGAACTTGCAGCACACGTGTCTGTCCGGACCACAGGAATGGGGGATGTTGTACAGAAGGAACGGAAGCATATGGCAAAACATGTCGTGCTTTCCTTCTGAATCTACAACATATCCACCATGGTAGACACATGTTGGACGTCTATATGTTTCGTCTTTTTATATATTAAAATACATATTATGGTTAAGCTTATCATTTAAGTAATAATTATGCTTAAAACGTTTCGTGACTTATTTACAGAGAGCAAGCCATTATTAAATTACGAAATTTATACATCAGGTAAATAAAAAATGGGCCTCGCTCACAGAAAACGGGGCTTAATGCATGTGCGTAAAGTGTCGTCGCAGATAAGAACGTGCAGTCCGCAATGTTTCGTTTAAAGGAAGCCTCTTCTAAACGAAAATCCAGTCTAGGCTGAAAGTGTCGTCCCTGACTGCACAAGCTAATCGGTGACGACACCCAACGCACATGCATTAGCCCCGTTTTCTCAGAACGAGGCTCATATCAATCACACCAACAATTACGTTACATAGAAAACGTTTCGGTGGTTAACATACCCCAATTCTGGCGCCAATAAAATTCAAAACTCTTCCTCTTTGCGAACTCCCTTTTGACTGCGAAATGTGTCCTCTGAATGACCATGTTCTTCAGCCCGGCTTCGCGTAGGAGGTAGGGAACCGTAGCCGAGTGGCCGAACGGATCGATGGACCAATTGTTCTCAATCGAAATATCTGTGATAGAACATAAATATAAAAAGGGTAATTGAGTAATATATGGTGTTGTTTTCTCGTATTATGAACAGACCGTATGCATGGCGTTCTAATGTCGACGAAGAATCTTATTTCTTGTTTTTAAGCAGACCAGAATATTTAATTATATGTATAGAAACAAATGCATGTTAACATCGTGTATTTGTTGCAAATTTAGTAAGCTTTTTTGTTGAGTGCAATGTATGTTAATAAATAAATATGGCACACTACAAGTATCTAACAAATCACACGATAGAGTGATATTACTCACTGAAAGTCTGTTTAACCCATAGGTGTCCCTCAACGAGTTGGTCAAGTAAGGCGTAATAGTGGGTCAGGGTCTCGTCCGGCATCACCAGGCCTCCAGACACTAGCTCTAACTGACCGCTGACCAGTAACCTTAGCAACGATGAGGAGCTCTGTTACAAATTGCATGCCTTGTGCTTTTTCTCCTGTTATAGCGTATTTAACCAAAAAGAGAAGATATGAATGGCAATGCGTTTCCGCTCTCAGATATCAAATCATTTTACAAAGATATTATATGAGCCTCGTTCTGGGTAAACTGTGCTTTATGCATGTGCGTTAAGTGTCATCACAAATAAGCCTGTGTAGTCCGCACAGGCTAATCAGGGAAAACTTTTTCCGAATACCGGGTACACTGGATTTTCGTTTAGAAGAGACCTCCTTTAAACGAAAAATTTCATAAAGGCGGAAAGCCTGTGCGGACTGCACATGAAACTCATGGATGACACTTTACGCACATGCATTAAGCGCAGTTTTCCCAGAACGCGACTCGTATAAAATATTCGTAATTCGGCACCAATCTTTGTCGGAGCCTATCGTTAACTTGTATTCAAAATCAAACATCGAATAACCAATGGCGGATATCTGCTTATGACGAGATGATTATCGTAACAGGAACTGGCAAGTAAGTATGAAAACCGTTTTTATTCATAAATAGCATACCAACATCATAACAGATCAACTAACATGTTTATTCATTAAAAAGATCAACTTATGATAAAATTACACATAAAGTCACAACTTTTGTACACCATCTGTTAATACCCCCGTCACACCGGACTGGCGTCCTTACGGCGACCTTAGACTGTGTTTCTGGAAATTTCTGATTGTCGTAGTAAGGACGCCAATGACTTTTTCGGTAAAAATGCTGTTTTTCGCCTTCCCGTCAAACCAGCGTCCTGGTTTATGGCGTTTTGCGCGTCCTCACGGCGTCCTTAATACGTCCTAAAGACGCACTGGGGTCGCAGTAGGAACGCCATAGTCGTAGTAGGGTCGCAATAGACGCCGTAAGGACACAATGAAGTCGCAGTAAGGACGCCATAGTCGTTCTGAGGACGCAATAGACGTACAAAGGACGTACTAAAGTCGCAGTAAGGTCGCAGTACGGTCGCATTGCAGTCAATGATAATTTTCTGTGGGTTTGAGCGGCGACCACACGACGTCCATGGCGACCTTACAGCGCCCCTACCACGTCCCTACTACGACTATTGCGTCTCTACGGCGTCCCTACAGAACACCGTAAGAACGCCGGACTTCGGCGACCACTTTGAACATGTTCAAAGTGGTCGCCGTGGGCTCGCGTCCTGAGCAATTTTCGGCGTCCACACTGCGTCCTCTTGTGTCCTTACTGCGTCCCTCCGGCGTCTATGGCGTCCTCACTGCGACCTGGGTCGCCGTAAGGACGCAGTTAGGACGCCAGTCCGGTGTGACAGGGGTATAAACAACATCAATTCATAACTTTACATGTATATGTATATCTATTTAGTTACAAGGCTAGCAACAAGTTATAAAGTTAGTAGCAAGTAGTTACAAGGCCACTATGTGATTGTGTATTGTTTGTGTATATTGTGTTTTATTGGACCGGTGGCCTTTATTTACTTAAATAAATTGTTTGAGTTGAGTTTGAATTTCAATTTAATGTATTCGTTTAATATATGTAGTGATTTAATGTTTATACATTTTTAAATGTCAACATCACGTACTTTTTAAACTTGATCTTTTGCTCATAAGAAGCATCCGTCCACCAGCGTTGTAGGTAGACGATTTCGTTCCAGATAAACGTCCAGTTGGGGTTTGCAGACAGTTGCTCCACTATATTGTCCAAAGTGCCTTTGGTGAACTGGGTGTAATAGGCGTCCATAGTCAACAGCCATCCTGTGTTCATGTTAAAAATCAGTTTCAACAAGAATGAACACAATGTAAGCTTACGATGATGATAAGATCCGTGTTCATTGCATTCGAATTATTCTTATCTAAGTGGATTAGTTTTTTACCTTACAAACTGCTTGTCTTTGTCATTGGCATTGTATTGTTTAATGTTACATGTAACAATGTTGATGTCGAAATGATAATAAAGAGGACTTAAAATATGCCAATGGTTTTGCTTTAATAGACAATTTCAACCGCAGGAAACAATAAATATAGTAGCATGATGGAACAATATTTATAAATCAAATTTAGGATTTTTTTTTTCAATAATCTTACATAACATAGCATATTTATGATATATCAAAATATATTTTAAAATTTATATGCGTAGCTGTAAATATTTTTATTAACAGCATGTAACACATGTATCCAGTGCGCTTTCGGTAACTCTACTGCACTTTCGGTTCTATTACCGAAGCGCGCTTAAATGTATAGTTATTGATACGCATATCCAGGACTGGCATAGGATTGTCGACAACAGCCCGGTTCTGGACATGTATTGTGTATTTAAACCTGTTTTTGTATATGAACATTACCTTGATCATATTCCTAAATCTCTGAGGACATACATTACTAAATTACGATTGTCAGTTCTCCCACTTAGAATACAGACTGGTAGATATGCTACTCAAAACACCCCCAAGAAACGAACGGCATTGCCTATTATGTAACGAAACATATTTAGAAGATGAATTCCACTTAGTATGTTAATGTACTAAATATATCACTATCAGTAAGAAATATATAAAACCATTTTACTACAATAAACCATCTGTATGTAAATGCCACCAATTACTAAATGGTAATAACACAAATGATCTTTTAATGTTGGCAAAATATATTAAACATGCGTTAAAAGCAAGAAATACTTTTTTAAATAATACTTTGTAATATACATAGGGTTGTCCTCCTAAACACTGTAACACTGTAAGAATTGTTATATCTAATCTTCTTAGGCATTGAATTAAATGTTATAACTTTGTATTAAGACGTCAATCTAAGTAAAATGAATTAATGTATAAATATATAACATGTGTAGTATTTTGTGTATTGTAAACCTATATCTAACCATAACACAATGTTAAACAAAATGTTAAAAACGTGACTTCATGTACATGTATGTATATGTTATTGATGTATTTAGACGATGTACTCTGTACAAGTCTCAAAAAAGTGTCTTGTCTTGTCTTATCTTGGTAAATCTAGTTACCAGATAGGAAAGGGGGTAAGGAGAGGGATTGATAACTGTCTGTGTCAAGATTGTTCATCTTCAGATGCTGAAGGAAGAGAGTGATTCGAGCACGTTTGTGACTGTATTATTGTCGTTCTCGTGTCAGGTGCGTCCTTTTTGCAATGAATATGAATTTAAGAGTTACATAATTTATTTACCAATACGTAAAGGAATGGTGACATAATATCCATCTGATCTACGAAAAGCAATGTACACATATTTTTAATAAAGTCATGTTTTGTTTTTTTTCAAATTAATTTATGATAGATTTGTTAAATACTAGTCTAATGTTTCTAAGGAAAATACTGGCATATATATTTAAATAAAATAAACATGCATTTTCCATTACCTCATATGAGTCTTTGAAAATGGGGATATATGAGTGTGCGTCAAGTGCCGTCCCAGATTAGCCTGTGCAATCCGCACAGGCTAATCAGGAACGACACTTTCCGCCTAGATTTTCGTTTGGAGAAGACTTCCTTCAAGTGTCGTCCATGGTAAGCCTGTGCGGACTACACAAGCTAATTCGGGATGAAACTTAACGCACATTTGTTAAGCCCTGTTTTCCAAAAGCGCGGCTCGTATACTCACCGGGGTCCTGATGCGAGTGGGGCATGACTATCACAGTAAGGGGGACGGGGCTCCATGACTCCACCCGTATCGTGTCCGCCCAACCGTACACCGTAAGCACGAGGTTCGGATAGCCCACGCTGAGGTCATCGAGAACCGATTCCATCTGGAGTAAACAAAGATCATATAAATTTATCATTGCCTGCGATTATAAAATTGCAAAAGCGGTTACATATTTATTACCCTTTTAATACTCACTTATACATACAAATGTGGTTATAGTTTGTACTAACAGTCATATAATATGACTGTAGTCATAAAATTATAACCGCGGTTGCATTTTCTTAAAGTTTCGTTTTATCCTAGCTAGAGTTTGTTTGGATGTTGAAATAACATTTTTTATTATATACCCGTTTAATGCTTTTAACAAAATACAGGTTGTATCAAAAATCCCGGGAAAGAATACAACTTTGTCGTTTGACGTGTTAATAATGACGTCATGAGCACGCGCGCTTAATATTTGTAACAAATGCTTTTTGCTGTTTGTGTTGCATTTTGTGTTTAAAATATATTACATCTTGGTATCAAATTGTTTGTTTTGTTGAANCGTAGCAATCACCAATCAATGATCCAATACTTCGCTATATATTCGACTATTCACATAATTTTGTTTTACCCTTCCTTACACATCGGAGGATAATCATAACCCTCAGTATGAGCGCACTCAGAATAAGATGAAAAGTCCCGGACCATCAGTTTGCGGAAACGAAACAATTAAACCACTAACCTACGCTGAAGAGCTCGATTGTTTTCCAAATACTCCCTGAATTCAGGACTTAGTCTATTGTACATTGATCCTTGTTGACAATCTAGTCAGCAGTATGGGCCATCCGGTTTCGCCGAACGGATTTCCGTTTACGAGACTGAGAAATACACATTAGGCGATGATTAAAACAAAGGTCTTTGTTACATTGTGCGCTTGTTTGCTTATTTGCGTAGTACGGGCTGACGCATTTCCAACTAATTATTCGGAGCGAATAAACTGCAATATTCGGTGATTTAATATTGACTTAGAGGCTGTCTGCTACCATATCTAGTGAAGCTATGAAACCGTATCCGGTAGCAATGTTGTACGTTTTGACATCATCATCAATGAGATAATAAATAACGTGTAAACCATTAACAACATATGTGCTTTCATTTTAGCATATTTTTCATTACAATATAATCATCGTCTTTTTCATCGCCCATACAATAATATCTAATAAATTATAATCATCAACATCAACATCATCACTGTCATTATCGTTAGCATCAGCAGCAGTGGCATCGTCATCAGTATCACCATAATCATCATCACCAAAGTGTCATAGATAAAATCACCATTCTTCTCATCTCGGAAGATCGATGTCGTCCTTGTGTTATGGTAGATTTCTCAATAAATCATACACAATTGTATTACCCCAAATGTGACGGTGTAAGAAATAAGTAGTAAAAGTATGCAAGTAAGACTTGAACTCAAAAGACAATTAAATATAATACATACTTTGATACCAGAGATCCATTCTAAATAAATAGTAAGGACAATACACGTCATGTATCATTATTTGTTGTCTATTGTCATGTGATTTATAACAAAAGCGATTAAAAGGTCAATTAATAATAATAATACTTACTGCTCCAAACACCTCGAATCGTGTCTGTTGCTTATAAGTATTTTAGTACAAACACTTGTTTCAATTGAAACATCTGTCACAACTGAGTTTTAACTGCAAAGATTTTTTTTGAAGATATTGAATCATGGCCGTGGCCTTTAATGGTATAACGTGTGCAACGACTTCTGTTTTACTTCACATCAGCACCACAACAATAAATTGCGACCACAACATGTGCGCGCGACGACAACATTTTCATAAACAACGGGTACAGCGCCTTCTTTTCAGCAGAGGTTACGATATTTTTTGTAGCCGAGCATAGTTATAAAAAACCGAATATAAAATGGGATTTTCTGTACAAAATATAATAATATCGTAAAAATATGCGACTTGTTCATTGTCAACATCACATGAACCAACCTTTGTAAAGTCCTTGAGGTTAGGATATTGGATTATTCTCAAGAATTTTGCCAGTATAGTAGACAATATTAATGTTCGTATCGAATAGCATTCCCCGATTTTTAAATTAAGGTCTGTATGTCTTCGGGAAACGTAAAAAAACTAGAATCGTACTCACCGTTTGCATCAATTTTTTGAAATTGCCACCACAACGGAAGCTGCATTGCGACATTTTACGCACATAACACGAGCGTTATGGTCGCAATGATTCCACCCCGTGTATGTTTATTTATTGTGTGTGATTTTTGATAAGGTATATATTCGAATTATTATTTTAACAAATAGGGCTCAAACGGATCGTTAGATTTCTTCGAATCGGATCGGCCGGTCTTGGGCGCATAACTATTCAGAAAAATAGACAATTAATCTATAACATGTCGTATGTAATCAAATAATGACTAAAATACTGAAGCATGCTACTATTTATTAAAGTGCACAACATATTGTTGAAAATAAAAGTTAGTTTTGTATGGCACTTAGGGAATTCATTTCATCAACATCATTTACTGGCTAGATAGATAAAAGGACAGCAAAAACTATATATGTTCAACCTAAAATAAAGCTTCTCCTACTTTAACGTGAATGCAAGGAAAGAACTCATGCATGTATACTTAAAATGTCGTTTCAAGTCTGAAGTCGATGTAGATTTTATAGACATTTGGTTCGTATTTTCTCCTCATTTGGAATCAACACAACGCTTATAATGATTAAGAAGACAATTTAACTGCAAATACCCGGTATTAAATATATCTAAACATAAACCCGTAATCTTCCCTTTCGCGATCTAGTGACCAGCTGGTCAATCCAAATATAAGACACAACCACGACCAAAATAATTATTTTAAACATTAACTTGGTCTTGCACTTCTCACGGGTAATACGTATCAGCTGGTCAATCCAAATATAAGACACAACCACCACTAAAATCATTATTTTAGACATTAACTTGGTCTTGCACTTCTCACTGGCAACTAGTACCAGCTTGTCAATACAAATATAAGACACATCAATAACAACCAACATTAATTTAGACAATAACTTGGGCTTGCACTTCTCACGAGCAATACGAATTAGGTGGTCAATCGAAATCTAAGACACAACCACCACCAAAATCATTATTTTAGACATTAACTTGGTCTTGCACTTCTCACGGGCAGTACGTATCAGCAGGTCAATCCAAATATAAGATACAACCACCACAAAAATCATTATTTTAAACATTAACTTGGTCTTGCACTTCTCACGGGCAATACCTATCAGCTGGTCAATCCAAATATAAGACACAACCACCACAACAATCATTATTTTAAACATTAACTTAGTCTTGCACTTCTCACGGGCAATAAGTATCAGCTGGTCAAGCCAAATACAAGACACAGCCACCACAACAATCATTATTTTAAACATTTTCGATTTCAGATTTAAATATCTGGCTTATTTCGCATTTTTCGACACATGTTCTTCTTCACTTTTATTTTAATTTATATTGAAATATATGTATAATAATTTAGCAAATTGATTTTAAACATTGACCGTTTTTACCTGTGAGGCCGTTTTTAATCGGTTTAATTTTTTGCTATAATAACTCACCAATAATGTCCGAAAATAACAACAGTCCAAACAGTAGTTCTTTGTACTCTTTATGTACACCGATATCGTTGGCTTAAGCTTTGTCCCGGATCCGCGGATAATTTTTCGACCCGCGAATCCGGTCCGTTTTTGGGTACCCGTTTGATCCCTTGTATTTATCAGCTTAGTCTATAAAAGATGTAGATTAAAAGATTTATCAAATAACAGTGACGTTGCCTCGTTATATAATACAAAGGACTTTTTTCCACAAAACAGTTTTGCGGTAGTTACGACTGAAATGTTATGTTATGTTTATGTAAATGTGAAGAAATAAATTCATAATGTAACACAGTTAATCCATGTAGTTATAAATATTAAATTCAATAAAATACAGTACTAAGCAATTAACGGGCACGTTTGAATATGTTTGAATGCTCGCAAGCGTTCCCGATCAGTTTTATCACAAACGACATGTATCCCGACACACTGTTGTGCCGGAATGATCGAGGGCACTTGACGCTGGAATGCACGGATCATAGGGCATGAAATACGTGCCTTGCACATCTACACTTATGGTGGCAGCATACTTGAAGTTTCTTTAAATCGCTTAGGAAATGTGTGTTTGTTTGTTTAGTTGGTTTGTTCGCCGTTTTCAACAGTATTTAAGATATATGAGTCGTGTTCTGAGAAAACTGGGCATAATGCATGTGCGTAAAGTGTCGTCCCAGAATAGCCTGTGCAATCCACACAGGCTAATCAGGGACGACACTTTCCGCTTTAATGACATTTTTCGTTTAAATTAAGTCCCTTCTTAGCAAAAATCCAATTTAGGCGGAAAGTGTCGTCCCTGATTAGCCTGTGCGGACTACACAGGCTAATCTGGGACGACACTTTACGCACATGCATTATGCCCAGTTTTCTCAGAACGTGACTCATATCACGTCGTTCAGTACACCTATTAGCACGGTTCCTGGGTTAGTTAGTTAGTTAACCAGGAAACGTGCGAGTATGTTAACTGACCATAATTATGACTGAAATACTGTTGAGCATGTGGAAATAGTCCGCTTCACAAACATGGAATGCTAGTCTTATGCCAATGATCGAGAACACATTACTCATGAATGTATGTATCATTTGGATTGAAAAAGCCGCCATGCACATACACACTTAATAGTGATGACATATATTAAGCGATCATTTAATCTCTTGAGAAACGTGAGATAGTTTTCTCCAGGAGCATACAATAGTTTATGTGGACAAGGTGACGGACGGACCGACTTACACAGTGACACAGACATCAGTAAATAGTATTAAAATTATATAGTTTTGTGTTGTTTTTTCTTCGACTTCATCCACTTAATGTATGGTGTATCCCTGATCACAGAAATGTTACCTGTATATCAACATCATTGTCGCTCCACGTGGCCTGGCATACGGCCTCACTTCCGGTTGAAATGCGTTCTGGTGCGAACATGCTGCGTTGCATTGGACAAGGCTTTCGACATCTGCTCCCAAACGGATCATATCTTGTCTGCCAAAAATTATGTCAAAGGTTAACAATTTGAACTTAAAGGATGGAATATATTTTGATAGTTTTAAATTGGTTTTTACACCGAACGTTGATACTTCGGGTTATGACTTTAGTGCTCCCAAATACTCTGGAGGTAATTAGAACACACAAACCTTGCAAACACGAGGTAAACGGGGTACAGACCCTCGAAATATTGTTTTCATATTTATTTAAAATAAAATGCTTACTAAACTCTACACCGATGTTAATATAAAATGGTCAAGCTAGTTAAACAAACCTCCACAAGTGAAGAGAGGTCATCATACCAATCTGTTAAATCGGATAATAGGAGCCCATTGACGACAAGGTAGGCAGCCAACACTAGCACGGCCAGCCGTCGCCACTTCCGGTGGAATCGCAGCCACGCTATGCGCATGCTGAGGGCTTTTATGTGCACACGACTAAGTTAGTCGATCCTACGAATGATTAAGTTGTAAGATGAAACGTGTTAAGTATTGGTAACGACATTCATAACAAGAGCTCTCCATAGCTGGCATTATATCATAATGTACATTTTCTATCAGCACCTGATATTATGACAACAAAGACATACTTAAAATGAATATCTTCAGTAGGTATGTAGTACAATGTATATGTAAACTAAAAAATGAAAATGTATAATTAAAAACAACAAAAGTAACCATGCCAAGAAATTAAATTTTCAAAGTTTAACTAATTTATTTATGTGAATTAAATCAATTTTGAAAGAAAGGTCTGCATATATACTACCTACACAGAAAATTAAAGCACTCTTAATTTATTAAGCAGGATCAATGTTTATATTTTTAGTAATAGCGACCTTGACACAACTGGTCCGAAATGCAATCCAACCCTAGCTCTGCATGTGACCTACTTTAAACAAAATCAGCACAATTCACGTACCTCCATCCAAACTCGAGTGGAAACTCTTCCTATTTTTAGTAACAGTGACCTTGACCCCACCGGCCCGAAATCCGATCCGTAGCTAGAACAGCATGTGACCTATCAATACACAAAATTGCAGCATAATTTCTCCATTCTTAGTAAAGCTACTGAGCGAAAACTATATGAGACCCGCTCTGAGAAAATGGGGTTAAATACATGTGCGTAAAGTTTCGTCCCAGATTAGCCTGTGCAGNGTAATGCTGTCATATTCGTATGCATGGTACATTCGTCTGCATTGTCGTGTGTTGCAGAGTGTTTGTGATTCAATATGAATCACATATTTAAAAGCAAATAAGTGCACATCTTCAATTAATAATTATTTTATTGCTTATTAATCGTTATGCTTAAAACGTATAGCTTATACATATTTCAATGAGAGTTTGCTTGAACCCTTCCAGCAACGTGTCTAAAAGCTAAGATTGTTTAATCCATTTTTGACAAAAATATGTGCCCTTCGTTTGAATTTCTTAGTGCGGTCTATAATGGAGAACAATCAAACACTTTCCATATTATAAGTTTGTGTTTGTTACAAAAAAAAAACGAATGCATTAAACAAATACTCACGGATACAGTACATGTCAACAAATACAGTTTGAGAAAGTTTATATTGATCACACATTGTGATTTCCAACATTTCGCATGTTTAAATAAACAACACGAGATTACCAAGTTTACGTGAAAGATACTCACAACAAATCGTTGTGTTAAGTTGAAACTTGTTACACTGTGCAAACACAACCAGTAATACAACATCCTTAAAAAAAGAAATATAAAACCAACAAAAGCAAGCATCAATTCAAGCCAAATGTCAATAAGTATTAACCCGCTGTGTTCAGTCTTTTTCTTTAAGTGTCTGTTTTATTAAATTATTCGAGCTTATTTTGAATAAAGCCCCACAGAGAACAATGTCGGAATACCGCGAAATTCTTCCCATATACAAGATCATACAAGATATTGGTTTTCTGCAAAACACTATGGCTCATCTATTGGCGATTGGTAGTATCGACAAGTAGTAATGATTTTTGTGTCCTGTCGTCCGTATGATGTAAAAAAATATATAAATGTGTCGACACGCAAGATATCCCCATAATGCAAAACGTTATTCTGATTGACTTCATCATATTGTTTTTCTACTCATACATCACATGTCTGATCGGGGGTCAAGAAACGTCAAATGATAAATGCTTGTTATGGTTTTATTGGTAAATTTCATGCGCAATGTATGCACACAATATTGCCCACATGTTGCAAGAGTGTTCTCATTTATCAATGTTAACTAGTATGATATCTATGAAATTAAATATGTGTTTTTCTTTATATACCTTTTACCTTAAAGCAAAACGGTTGGAATAGTCAAGGCTACCAGGCCTCATATTAACATTAATAACTTTATACCATGTATAATGGCTTTCTTTTGATAACGTTCGCTTTAGATTAATTGTAAAATATATAACTTAAACGGTTTGCATATTGATTTTGTTTAAGAATCATCATACTAGTTAAATAAACCACTGCTTGTAATTTGAATTGGTTGGTCATGTAACCTTAAAAACATCCAATTCTTTGCAATACCTTCCTAGTCAGCGTCCGCAGCTTTTATCATTTTTATGTTTAATATTGTCTTGCTTGTTTTTGTCCTGTATTTTTATAGTCACTTCCGTAAAAAAAGTCTAGCGATTTTAAACGAGAATTTATTTGATGTTTTTAGCATTTTTTTTAACATATGATAACAAACATATTTCACTAGTGCTTTATTAAAATATTCATGTTTAATTCAATACACACACAACCATGTAGCATTGTTGTTGAAATAATGTTACAAATGTAATTTTCAAGGCATATGAGAAGACATTTTACTAAATCATCATTATGCTAGGACAGTGCGAAAGCAAAAGTACCATATATATTTCTGATTCTGACACTGGATACGTTAATTGAAGTTTTTTTGTCACGCTTTAATTTCACCGAAATTTTTCACATATCTACAACAGAAATAGATTTTACTCGTTACTTTATAAATTATCTCGCATTTGGTACTCCATCAGAACAAAATTAGAGAAAAACGACGATTACAGAAAACAAATTGTACCGGAAACAATATTACGAAGTAAATATAGGGTAACATACATATGTATCACATCCTGTGAATATAACTTAAAAACTATCATTTATAAAGAAGACACATCCTATATTAGGATCATCGAAGTGTAATATATATGATAATTAACTGCAGACAGTAAGGTTTTAATTAGTCGTTTTCTAATTTCAATTATTGCAATGTGATGTTATGTCGGTCAATGCGTCGATTAATCTGATAACGAAAATTCAGGACCAGCCTACCAATATCTGTTTTTATAACTTAAAAAGCCCAACCTGTAATCATACAAATTCATAACAGTTCAGAAATTTAAAGAAAAAAAAAATCGTTGATAGCAGTACACAAAATAAATGGATTGATTTGACGGACACGTGCCTAGAGGATCAAAGTTCTTATATGGATAAAGTTCTATAACTCACGCTTCTAGTGCAGTTAATTTCCAAGTTTTTTTTATTTATATGGGAAATGGCGATATAAAGTTATTGTATCACGTATGCACTACAAGGTTGTGTCTACGACTAACTTTCTTATCTAAATAAGAGAATACTGGATTTTTAATATTTCGGTAAATATTAGTCAGCATTTTAAAAGACAGAAAGTGTGGGATGAGAATGTTTAATTACCTTTCGGGATATGAGCATAGCTTCAGATTTGAGGGATTACAATGTTCAAAACCATTTTCCCAGCTTTAAATTTGATCTATTTCAGATTGCAATATAGCAGCAGTTTCAATTGGAGAGTTAACAACCATGTTAAGAATATTTTCATCGAAAACCATATATTCGGACCAGTATATCGGTGCTTATATCGTTGACTAATGTCATTAATGTATTTACGAGAAAGAGAGAAGGATAAAAAATAGCGCCCATTTGGCCCCGGCTAAAATTTCGATAGCATATTTCGACTTAAACGGTATGACACGCATTTGTAAGACAAAATATAGTTGTTTGAAGATCTACTTCGATGTCTTTTGTAATATACACACATTATACACACATTATCTCCGTCCAACGTTGTTAAGCAATCAACAGGAATAATAATATATGTTCCACGAAAAGTTATTGGGCGACCATTCAAAATAAAATTAGGACAAATAAGCGGCAGCTCCTGCTCAGCTACTGAGCAATTACTGGTAAATAACTCTAAATTGCGAAATTAATTACTTATTGGAAATATACTTGATTCTGCCAAAAAAGTAATTACATTCTGGAGTATGTGCTTTGGTCACGTATGTATTCTTCTTTCATATGCTGTATCTTTTTAAAATGTAGCCCTTACCCAAACACTCCGATACGTTTTGATAAAACACAAAATTTAGAGCGCCTTTAGTTTTGAACGTTCGTTGACCAATCGTTTGACAAAAATGGGATGACATTATTTCATTTATATGAAATGAAGTCACATAAGTATACATTGTACATAATGTTTACCAATATGCGAATTTCCGACAAGCGCTATCTAAGAAATCAAACTAAATTAAAATTCCGTCTTCGAGAATCTTTATTTTCCATATAAGTATAAGTTCGTTTTTCAATGGGCAACATACATTATAAATTGAAATCCATTATGCGAAATTTGATGAATGTGTTGGTGTGATCGAGTATACACATACACTGCAGCTACTTGACAATAAACAGTTTTTGTTTCAATGTACATGCTAAATAACTGATAAGAAACTCACATATTATGTATGAGTAGCCTTACCGAATCATGAAATGAGGACGTATGTTCATTAAACGTAGAAATGTTTGCATTTGTAGAACTTCAATACAAATGATGTCAAGTACAGTAATTTAATATACAGTTTAAAGACTCGCGTCATTTAATGTACATAATTAGCAAAGTCACCAAAGGTAATAACGATAAATGTGTTTTTATTTAGATTGCGACAATTAAGAATATCATCAAGAAGAATATCGATTTTTGAAAACGTTTGTTATTGCTCAAACTAGCATTAAATGAATAATTAGTTTTGGTGTTTGCATAAAGCAATATAGTACTACATTAATATGTATTATGCAAGATTTCTATGATACAGGATAATGACCTCATAATAATGATTCATGTGTTATTGCATACGGGTTCCTAATTGAGACAGATCTAATCTTATTTAGCCGTTTTCTCGGAAAATTCATTGACCTTTTGGTTAATTGTAGTTAAAGAACTTATTATTTGGGTAAATAGCATCAATGGTTGAGCAACTAAACCTCATTAATACTAATATCATAAGCTACTTTCTATTTCCTAACTATTTACACATTTATTAAAGTTTTCAAAATTATTGTTATATCGTTAACGCCGCTCACTGCGTGCATGACACAACATACATATAATTTTAATATAGAGTATCATAAGACAACGCCTTACATAATTTCATATTAATATTTGATTGCCACGGCAGTATACATCTGGTTTAAAAAAATATATTTTTACCAAAGCCGACTCTTTATTTGATATAATCGTGACTCGAAATGTGTGTACTCGATTGTGAATTTTTCTTCTCTTTAATTATTGCTAGCAGGGGTTTCAACGAAGTATTAAATGGTGTAAATTTCACGGATCTGCTATTTTCTGGAACAGTCTGTCTCTAGATTATAACTCAGCCATTGTTTAATACCCAGAAAATTAATAAGACTGATCATTTTTATTTCATATTAGGTGCAACGATTAAATGAGTATACAACCACCCATCATTTGATGTTGACTACATTGATTTGACACTAAACGAATTATCTTCGTTTGTTATGGAGGCTATGGAACATATTTGTAAAAAGTAAGTTAACATACATATTTGTTATAAGCATTCATGGATTGAATTGTTCTCAATTTAAAATCCTCGTGACCCGTCTTTCGTTTACATTTGAAACGAAATCGAATGTCAGGAAAAAACTGTAGCACTCGAAGATAAGAGAGCCAACACTGCGTGACAATAAAACGTAAATTTGCTTTCTATAACCGGCATGGAATTCAAAGAGCCCCGGGATCTTTGACAGATATGTGTTACATTGCATAAAGCCGCGCAATATCATTTCTGTGCGCAGACTTATTGGTACAGTTGCCGTACAATTTGCATATGCGTTTTCACTATGGAATATACATTTTCTATAAACATACTAAAATACATGATTATACAAACAGTATTGCAAAGCATTTTCGTATTATATTTTCGATGTACTACGGTGCGTTTAGATGCCGTAACATGCATATTATTTTAATGTTTATAACAAGTTTGTTGATGCAAAATGAATCTTCTAACCAACACGGATCATAACCAATGCAATGGAAACATTGTTTTTGCTGGAACAAACATGGTGCGCTGTCTATTTGATAATGATAATTAGAACCGCATTCGTGCACACATATATTAACACTTGCGAGGTGCAAATCGGGCGTCAGGTTTTATTGGCTTTAAATAAACTATTAAAGTGTTACATAAAGTATAAACATTTGGTTTAAAAAAAAAATACATCGTGAATACAAACATATATACAGAACAGATATAATAACATTCAATTATTTACATCATTCAATTCAAAATATCCATTTAATTTCATCAACATCATAACTTGTACACGTCTATATTGCAAAATTTTGCAGCATGATGAACATTTTATTAATATTTCTACCAATTCATTTATCTTCTTGTTAAACTTAATTGATTTAATTTATTTCTTAGAGAACCCCCGTTTCGTTTCTGAAAACTCTTTTTTATATACGAATTAATATTCCCTGAATATTTATGAGTTGTTTGTAACGATTGATAATTACTTCTTTTTCAGATGTTTATATGTTACGTTGATTTATTGTTAACTAGAATGATAAGGTTGGTGGTTTGCTGTATCAAATTAAGATTAAATTTATATATGTTATTTGTTGTTTTTTTTAATGATCAAAATTACTTTCTTCAAAAGCATGTACATGTAGTTAATTTTACTATGCGTGTTGCATTTTAAATACAGGTCAAAAGAGGTATTATTAACATGACATGACATAGAAGATCTTACATGGTTTGTCATATTATACTTACTTAATTTTATTACACCAGTTCCAAATTTGAAGACATGAACATATAGAAAGGTTCGTGAAACTTAGCTTCACTTATACCAAACATCCTTAAATTTGTTAACGTAACGCCCTTTCATAAAAATGACGTCAGTTAATCTACTCTCAGTTTTCCTTATTCCCGTACTTCTGCTAGTAACGGACAACTGCATTACTTGAGAATCAGATATGTGGGGAGAAGTGCAAATATTAAGGCTTTCATAACAAATCCCCGCACAAGTCTTGTGTAGTTAATTATTTTATTTGACACTATTAATAACAAATGCATTAACCACATACATTTCAGCAAGTGGTTAATTATGTTATTTGGCTATATCAATAACGGATGGGATAACAACAGGCAATAAGGTATGCATAGAAGAATCAATTACCATTACATGCTGGGAGCCTGCAGCTTATTCGTCTTCGATTCCCTTTTGACTTGTCGCCAAATACATGTTCATGTAAAAAAAAAACAACAAGATACAATGCCTGTGGTAAAGCGCTATACTGTCTGAAAAAGCGAACAATCACTTATGCAAAATATACTTTTCAGAAACTACTTTTGAGACCACTTCTTAGAAAATGATTGATCATCAGTATGTAAAATCATACAATGTTGACATATTTTATTTATCATAAGTATTTTGTTAAGTAAATGAAGGGTTGATTCGTTATTGCATTCTTCTGGAGACTTACATAATATAACATAACAAAACACATCTTTTATTTAAATCAAATCCACGATATTCAAAACATCATAACCTTTTTCTGTGAAACTTTATAGTAGAGTCTGCATTGTGCATTCCGTGTATTTATTTGTAGCAATAAGCATTTGTAGTCACCATTACACATGCACTCTTCAAACATGTGTTAATAAAGCGTAATTGTTATGGAAAACCGGGCATCTGCATTGCAACATTTCTAAAACATTTCTGACTGCTTGCGGCTTAAACATGCATGAATGAGTTAAATGTACTTAAATTGCGTATGTGTTGTATATTCATCCTTTGCAATATCTAATATAAACACGGGTTGCAGATGCTAAAGGGTATTCCAGCTGCAACTGTCTTTTAACTTAATGTAACGTTGACATATTTTCTGGAGGTATATGATCTTTTAGGAGATTACAATGACTTACATCTGAGAGTGGAATGATAATAAATCATTTTTATGTGCACCAAAATTGTTTTTTATTTTCCGGTAATATTTTGACTTGGCGATGCTCAATGATTGACGGCTTTTCGTCCGTTTTGCAGTAATTGCTTCACATATATCATAAATAAAACTCGGAAAAACATATCGTCTAGACAAAGGTTATTAGCATACAACATTTTGGAAGAAACCTTATACATAATTTAATCTCAGTAAATAATATCACCAATACTTGTTAATTTTAGGACAATAATAATTATTAATTAATTTTAAAAATAAAACTTATACATAGTGTTAGACGCGCATACATAAGACAAACATTATTCCACATGCAGACATGTTATATGAATTATAAAGTACAAGAATAGAGTTACTATAGAGAACATCGATAATCAATAGCAGTACAAGTTTTGGTATCAGTATTAGTTTACAGAAGAGCAAATGCAAATTTAAGTGATAATGACATAATGTTCAAATTAAGAGTGAATTAATCTCATCTTAATATCACGATCAAATGCGATTCAAACAGGTTGTCTGAAACAAATATTCAGAAGAGCAAAACAACAGTTTGGGATTATTCACATGTATGCACGACGTTGTTTAAATATTGCAGATGCCTTAAACGGCCTTTGAACTGGCTACGACATTGTTTCACACAACGAACACACTATTTCTTTATCGGGAAATAAAAACAGACACTTGAAGAAGTCGTCCGTTTTCATGGTCTGATAATCTTTTACTCGCTGACAATATTTCCCTAGCAAAAAAAAGAAATTTGTTCTGGTTTGTTATTGTTACACATCAGTATAACTGACATTAAACACGTGAGTTTTATGTGTGCTCGAAACGTTATGTGAATATCAAATGTCGTAGACCAAACTTTGAACACATCTACATTAGTAAACTGAAACAATCTAACTGTATTATTCTCAATAAACTACTAGATCTCTTTGTTAACTGGGATTTTTATTGCAAGCAGTGTGATTTGTTTCTTATTTTTACATTTATACTTCTTGATTTGAGCTCACTCTTAAAAATGCTTTAAATACTGCGTTCAATAATCAGAGTATTTTGTACTCCTACTGATGATTCAAGTTAAGAAGTTATGTTGATAATTTTGTATTCATATTTCGATTATATATAGATAAACAATCGTTTGCCTAATGTACAACGGTGATTAAAGCTGCTTAAAAAATAAGAATTATGTCCCAATTGCTTTTTATAATTTCAAAATCCTTAAAAAAATGTTTACAAACACATCATTGCTAATCAATTACTTTATCTTTAATACAAATGTATCACTCTCATTGGTTTTTAAAGATCAACTTTAGAAGAATCAGTGCGAGGCATGAAACGAACATGTATTCTTGTATGAGCCTCGGAAAGGCCAGCAGGCAACATACACACGATTGCAAACGATGTGCATACGCCCTTGCTTATTTTATAGGCATTACAATAATCAATGTCATGGATTTAGCGTTGTTGTTATTATAAATATTTGAAAGCATGCTAATTATTCTCAAGGGTTCTGTACATCTTCATAGCATCAACATTAATTCGGAACATTAATCAGTTAAAAGACTTCGAAAACCAGTTTCCTGTTTACCTTTCATGCCAAGCATGATTTGATTATTAAAGAATGCATTTATTTGCATTCCGTTGTTCACTTAATGGATCGTGATCTTAATAACATGCGTGGGAGTTGCATGTTTAACATTTAAGACTCATGATTTACGGTTTCGGTTTGAGTAAGATGTAATTGACCTTATATTGTTTGTTAATACTGAATTTAAGACATGTCATATTCGTATGCATGGTACATTCAGCTGTATTATCTTTTTGTCTGCAGAGCATATGCCCTTCAATACAAATCGAACAATTTAAGAGCAAATAAGTGCGCATCTTCAATTTTTAATTATTTTATTTCTTAACAATCTATATCACATCTGATTTAATGTTGCAATGATATTTCCTGCCACGCTGCACTCACTGTATAGTTCGTTTTGGTTTGTTTTGGTTAATATTCCTAAATACTGATACATAACGTTCATATAGTTTAAGATACAAACATCATGTGCATATAACAGTTCGCATCGTTACTATTAAGGTAATAACGATTATAAATGTGACACAAATTTGTTACACATATTAATTAACATATATATGATTTCCTAATAAAAATGGTACGCATGTGATGAAACATAACTTTATGACAAATAATAATATAAATCTCAATAACAATGAGTTCCTTAAATTGTTACTTAGATTCTTGTTTCAGGTAATACTTACGATAACTATAAATATATTCGGTCGAGTTCTCTTTTACACTTCTTATATTATCTTGTTACATTATAATTATAATCAGAAGACCGAGGTTTGGTAATAACGCTTTTAAACCAAATACATATTTTGTGATTACTTTCATTTGTCTACGGATGCTTTATGAACGCAAAGAGTAAAAGTTTCCAATCATTTTAAAATATTCCACGTATCTTGTTCCACGGTAGAGATATTATATCTTGCAAACGTCAAGACCGAAATACTCTCTCACTAGCACGTCTAATTTAGAACTGGTGTTGATGATTTAGATGTATGTGTGTGTAATTCGAAGGGTTTATTATTAAAAACAAAAACGCTTGTGTTTTCTAATATATGAGTGCGTATTTTTCATAACCAATAGCCTGTCTTATCGATTTTATTTTATATTATCTGATAATTATAATCAGAAGACCGAGGTTTGGTTATAACGCTATTAAACCAAATACATAGTTTGTGATTACTTTCATTTGTCTACGGATGCTTTATGAACGCAAAGAGTAAAAGTTGCCAATCATGTTAATATATTCCACGTATCTTTTTCCACGTAAGAGATAATATATCTTGCAAACGTCAAGACCAAAATACTCTCTCACTAGCACGTCTAATTTAGAACTGGTGTTGATGATTTAGATGATACCGGTTATCGATATATAATGAATATTGTAAACACATATGGGAGCAGCTGTTTATTATGATGATAACCTTCTGTTTTAAATGTTTGTTTCGCACTCTCAGTTTCTGTATATTCTTATGATTTCTTTTATATTTGACGAGGAATGACGACCTTGATACAAAAATATAAAGTTAATACAGCTTTAAATGGAACAAACATAATTAAACACCAGAGACAGTGGAAACGCCTAAAACTCCGCAAAAGAAATGGGAATTTAATATTTCTATTATACCTTTGTACAAAGATCTTTTATGTTTATTAATATACTACTCAAAATTGGCTAAGGATTATTTTTTTATAGTTTGTGTAATTCGAAGTGTTTATTATTAAAAACAAAGACGCTTGTGTTTTCTTATATATGAGTGCGTATTTTACATAACCAATAACCCGTCTTATCGATTTTGTTTACACAGGCTTGCTAATTTGCTCATGAAAAGCAATACCCACGAAAAAGCCATGACATTTGGCCACAAACACATTGTGAACATTCTTCAAATCTACACTTGTAGCTCAATAATTTATCTTGAACATTGTTTGAAATCGCTAACTATCGCGTAGGAAGACATCTTAGCTTAGAAGAAATGAACAGGGGGTTGGGATGCTGGAAGGAGGAGCGTCATAACGTCATGTGGCACGTCAGCTTGGCGTTTCACAGGGCGTTGTAGCCAGGATGTGGAGCCGCTAGCAAATGCATGGTGATGTTATCCCCAGATACAGGGGAGGTCGTCAGAGGGCTACTACGCAGGCACAAGACCGTTTTATCGTGGAACAAGCCCGACGTCATCGCTTTATGAACGTCACGGCCCTTCAAAATGAATTACAGAATGCATCACGGGTTCGGGTTTCAACTCAAACCATTCGAAACAGACTGCATAGTGTTGGCATGAGGGTAAGACGACCTGCCATTGATGCGCAACCATAGCCAGGCACGTTTCCAATGGGCACAATATCACATAACCTGGTCTTTAAATGACTGGACACCAGTACTCTCAACAGACGAGTCTAGATTATGTGTTAACTTTACAGATAAACGTGCCCGGATTTGGAGAATAACCAATGAGCGATTCGCACCAGTATGCTTCGCAAACCATGATCTTTATGGTTGGGGCTCAGTAATTGTTTTGGCTGGGATCAGCATGCAGGGAAAAGTCGATCTGCATATCATGGATAACGGCACGATGACAGCTCAGAGATACGTCAGAGAGGTCTTGGATCTATACGTTCGTGCATATGCTGGTGTAATAGGCCCAGATTTCATTTTAATTGACGACAATGCCAGACCTCACAGAGCTATGGTGACCTATGAGTACTTCCAAGCTGAAACAATCGTCAGGATGGAGTGGCCTTCGAAGTCTCCGCACCTCAATCCCATAGAGCATGTCTGGGACATGCTTCAGGTTGCAATATATGCACGCCCTGTTAAGCCTATCAAAAACCAGGACCTTCGACAAGCCCTCCTAGAGGAATGGGTTCGAATCCCACAAGACAGCATCCGTGGGCTTATCAGTAGCATGAGAAGACGATGCCAATCAATAATCAATGCCACTGGGAACCATACAGGATATTGAAAAGATCTTTTTACTTTCTGCAGACTTTTACAATAATTTCAATTCTGACATACATGCACTAAAACCTTCAAAAGTCACCCCTAGCTACATTCAGCTAGCGTCACGCATCAATGATAAATCAATACATAAAAATAAAAACAAAAACACAATTTAAAATGAACGGAAACAAAAATTGAACATAATGCGAAACAAAATAAAAAGTGATCCTTAGCAAATTTTGAGTAGTAAAGATAATTGCTTAAAACATACATGCGCGAATGAAAGAGGAAAATTTATGTTATTAAATTATGTGTGGAATCTTAAAACTAAATTACAAAACACTCACAGAAGTAATTACTTTTTTTTCACGAGATATTTTCGCTTAAGGCTAAATGAAAAGCAAAATATTCTTTTAATGTTTTTTTTCATTCCAGTGGGGCTAATTGAGCATTACAAACATCTGGTCTTGAAATAAATCTCATTCGTGTTTGCATCGCAACATATATAGATAACATGCGTGTTATTTTCGCATAGTGCAGGCAATTGAAAACTTGTATAAAATTAAAGGAATTATAATAATTATGTGTCGTCTTTTATTCTATGGAATTTCCCTCTTCTAACCGGTATATGTATAACAGTGACATATGTAATCGAAATAAGTTTTAATGTCTAATACAATACGAAATGTTTCTGTAGGAAAAGGCGGAATAACCATAATCATGTAGCCCCGCGATTATATATGGATTATCTAAAACTGTGTCTGTGTGTTGCATTCATGTTAAGAAAATCATGAGGCGTTCATTTTGACGTACGTAATCACGTAGCTTGCAATTGGAGACGCATATCGGAACTCAATTCTTTTTTCCGTAACACATGACGCTGTTGTGACATCCACCAAGTAACAACTGAATAAAAATATGTATAATCTCCTGAAAACAACAGAACATATATCAACTCCAAAGCTTTAATTGTGCACTTAATTGTGGATACATTGTGACATCCTTGACTTAAAGCACGGTAGGACAGTAACAACCATGTTCTACTCATTGAGGAACAATCACATTCTTGGTTTAATTGTATAACAAAGAAGCGTTTCAAAGCACGTACGTACCGACATAACAAATTGACAAAACATTATCGATCAAAGCAATTATTCATAATTCATCTCTCATAATCAATATCTTTTGAAGGTTTAACATTGAAAAAGTAATCTGAAGAACGCAATAGTAAACATAATTGAAAAATATTATATTTGTATCACTAACTTAATGCAAGTCGAATTTTGTTTTGTGCCCATGCTACACTAAATGCAAAAAAAATAGAAACAAATATATTTGCTCTGCATATTTATCGTCATAAAATAACACCGTTACTATATGCAAACTGACTCAAGCACAATACATATCGTGTTTTGTTATAAATAAAAATATAACAGCTACAATTTAAAAAGGTGGTGCAATTTAAAGTAAATAAACATCCGTTTCAATATAACTTAATAACAAATGTTGAACGACAATCTGAACCCAATATATTTGTATTGAACTTATAATGCTAACGTTATTCAGAAAGTTTAAATAAATAACGCTCACAAAATTCACTTGGTACATTATCCATTTTTTTCATTTTTTAAATGTCGTAATTATACATGAAACAGTATAATACGTGGGCATAGTTTAATGACATAGACATATATTTTTTCATAATAACAATTTGTACATAAATTGTGTCTTCTATTTATTTTGGTATCAAACAAAGTATGTGCNATATATTTACTCAATCATTCCAACTAATGTTACCGACACCGTTACACGTGTTTAAAAGTAGTAATAATAATCCACCTTCGTAAAAGATGCAATTTCACGATACTGTTTTATTTAAATTAAGAGAAGCAATGTGATTGACATGATCGGCAATAATTGAATTTTACATGGAGTGTTCAAATAGCTCTTAATGCGGTCAAGTGCCATGTTTATTGCGACTATTAGAATTGCCATTCACACACTAAATTCATCGGTATTTTAAAGGTAAAACATAGAACGAAACTATAAGAGTGTTATTTGAGTAGGTGATGACGTCAATAACTTTATTTATTAAGGAAAATATCAACTATTAACAAGATGTTGTGTTCAATAAACGATGATGCGCTTGGCGGAAGCCTTGTACGTATTGATTGATTCGCCCATTTGAATAAGTCTTAGTTCAAAAGAATATCAATGGCAAGGACAAAATGAGGTCAGTTATGTGAGTGTTCTGACTGAAAGTATCAAAGCTTTTAAGTTAGTATTATTGATATTGAGCAAACGGCCAATTTAGACAAGACCTTCTGAATAAGTCTCCGTCAAAAGATAGATCAAAACCAAGTCAAAATGACACCAGGTATTGTGGGTGTGTTAAAAGTGTTCATTGACAAATCCAAGTATCAATAGTTTGTAACGAGCAGTATTGATGTTAGACGAAAAGCGTCATTTTTAGTTTACAAATAATTTAGACCTTCTTAATTAGTTTATGTCAACAAGTAGGTCAATGTCAAGGTCAAATTGTGGTAAATTGATGTGGTGTATTGATAGTGTTCAAAGCATCTATGCAAATAAAAACGTTTTGGAGGACGTGTTAATGTTGTTATACCAAAAGTATCATTTAGGTTAAACCCGTACAGACGGACGGGCGATCGAGCGAACAAACGGCAGACGGGCAATCGGAATATGACTCCCACAGCAATAGATTTCAGGGGCATTAAAACAACAAACCAAGCTTTGTGCAAACACAACTTGTCTCATTGATAGTAAACATGTGTTGCAATTCTTAGTTGCAATTAGTATGCAGGAAATGCAAAAATTAATATTCGGAGGTGTATTTGCGTTGACTACGGTACATATGATGAAAAGTCGTTTCGCCGCATTGCCTGCACAACTTGAGACTTCATTAAAAGCGGGACCAATTGGGCGCTATAAAATTGTTTTGAGGAAAACATTAAACGAGTGGTATTACGCATAAACCATAACAACTTATTGAATGTTCGTTTAGTTGAAAGCGTATTCTCCTCATGTATTTTTGGCAATGCGTTAAAAATCAATTTTGACAGTCGTTGAAAAATATTTAATTGTTAATAAAGATAAATATATAATTTAGACAATTATTGAAAGGGTTATATCAACGTTTACACGGATATAAACGTTCATAAGTAAGAACATGTTTTGAAAAGTATTATTTAATGGATGCTTAACACATATGTCTTTTTGTTTATAAACGCTCAATTAAAAACACTATTAGAAAACGTGGCCATCTGGGAACTTTTAACGGATGCAAGACAAAGTACGAGTATTACTAAACTCTTAAAACATGAAATAAACACGTCGAACTTTCAATAACTTGAATGTAGTTTGATGAACATTAATATCCTATGAACAGTTTTTGAAATCGTTGTTAGAAGCCATCTAGAAAATAGATCGGTTGTAGGCATAACACGTTATATGTTATTCAGGTGACATCATGATATCTCTAATAAATAGATAACATGCTATATTTTATTTCGTATTTCGTATGAACGTTCAATGGTAATTCCAAAAACATACTTACCGATATAATTACTTTATTTTCTCGTGCTTAAGAAGTGAGATAGTAAATTAGTATATATTAGTATATATATATATACATTTGCAGAAGCTTTTCATTAAGGGAATACTGATTTGCAAAATAATGTTGCAATGATATTTTCAACCATTTTAAAAATGACAAGCTCCAATAACAAACCTTAGAATGATACTTGTGCGATTATCATGATCAAGCAATTTGACGAATTTTTACCTTGACACGGTCTAACTTATACATAATCCAGAATAGTTCAATATGTAAATTCTTAAATTGAAAAAAAATCGTGCAGGTGTATGGAATTTCACATAGTTTATAAAGAGTAAGTAATATTTCTTTTATTTGGTTGTTTCAACTGTCGTAACATTTTATCTGCGTTACTCGACTATATATATACTAAGTACATGAACATATAACCTATCCTTGACTTTCCCAAAGAGGCTAGAATTTGCTGTCCGTACATATCATTTTTTTTTCAAATGTTCTTAAATCGATGATGTATGTGCATAATAAGGCAAAGCTTTGTCCGTTTTAGGCCATAACCATATCGGAAATGTTATGTGTGAGTGAATTGTCACCCTGTTATGGTCAACGTGTGCAGATCCTTATAAGCTGATAACAGCAAAAGTAAAATCATTGATTGATCAGGTAGCTGCGACAAAACATTACATACTGTAGATGAGATCTTATAGTGGTTTAGTATACCGAATGGAATGTCATATGGAGATGACATGTATAAAGCTATTTAAGCGGAAATGTCACATGTTTTGGCATGCTTTGAAGTTTGTCATTAAATATAATTAATGGATAGATTTAGCATCGAAACAAAGCTAATAGTTTAGTAGCAAGAACCTAATTTAAGGACAGAAAAAAATAAAGAAAGACGTATGCCCCTTAGGGAACCGAGACCCTTTCAATTTGGTGGTCATCTGAACATTTATTTTGGGTCAGCCATCTTATATGAGCAATCCGTGTAATGGAATTAAACGTAAAAGAAAACACTAGAAGCACTACAAATGTATCCAATTGTTTCGCATTTGTAACGATGTATACTGATTTAATTTCAAATGACACAGGGAAATGTATGTTCAAATACAGCCTATGAACTTAGTGTTTATTCGCACCATAATGTATACTGTTCTTCAATTGTTTTTAAACTGTCACAAATAAATAAAAACAATTGCATCTCATCAATATGTGACCAAATCCCTTTTAACATGTTTACAGCATTCTAAATGACTGGCAATGATTCACGTAACTATTTGATCGTTTAACTATAGAGATTGGAAAACGGCGTGGTCGTCAAGTACATAGTCACGGATATATCACAAATCAAACACGCCCTTCTGATATTCATCCGATTAATGAAATCACAATACGATCACGTATCGTTCCAGCTTCTCCGTAGCTAATTGGTCTTAATTATGTTTGACTTTCTACAAAGCGATGCAATACTGTTTAATGTCCCTGTTGATAACTCGCACTAGCCACATTTATATGTTATAGATTCGATACGTGTATATTCAAAGTGAATGGTGACTGCTAGGCATAGTAAAACGATTGAAAAACGACGGAAATCAAAATTGTTGCCTGAAAATAGTTGTAAGAAATGACAGGGTTTATATAAAATAATGTGTATAACAAGGCTTGATATATAGTTATTTAAATGATGTTTCACAATGTATATTCACGATGCCATGAACCTCTTATGAACTTTATGCGACCTTACAATAATGGTAAGACGATTTTTCAGCAATAAGGAAATACAATATGTCGTCAAGAGGAAATGACAGTGGTGAATTTTACACCAACATTCGCCGTAAATTTCAAATCATCTTGGTAACAATCAATATGAGTTTTTCTTTTATCGCTACACTCTATTTAGATTTTCTGGTTTGATATCCTAGCTGTTCCTCGTAACTGACGCACTATTGAAAATGTAAAGAGTATACTTACGGTACAAATGCTGTTTAAAGAAAATTATTTAACTGGCTTCTGATAGCCATACTGTGAAGTTGCTCATAATGAAAAAGATAAATAAATTCCGAGATTCAATTATCGAACACTTGATAAAAAATTACTGAACTTTCCGGAGAAGCTATAAAACTATACAATAATTAAACAGTAATCTTTTCAAGTATTGATTATTTGATAAGAGTGGTTAAATCGAGAACGTCGCGGTTTTATGAAGTACATGGTAGAAGTGTTCGCGTAAGAAAATCCGAAACAAAAACATTAAATAATATCTAACGTGTAAGAAAGGATTGCATGTGATCACACGTTTTATCTAAATAAAATGTAAGAACCAAAACTGTTATTAATAGCATCGTCAGGACCAATAATATATTGCATTTATATATTGATTAAATCAATCATATATTGGGAATATTTTTATTTTATTTAATAATTATACTTGATATAAGACTCCACGAGCAACAGATTTATGGTATCCTGTTCAAATATTTGCCTCGTTCTTCCAAATTTGCTATCGATTATGCATGTCTAATGTATCCATTATGAACTTTGAATTTTCATTTTTTATCAAGCTTTGTAGCTCAAGTGCAGGCTTTTTTATAATTGCTTTTTGGTCTTGTTGTTATGTGTCATATGATGAATGTGAGTTGTTTGTTTAATCATATTGGGCGAACAATAGTTGAAAGCTGTAAATTACAATCCATTTACAAAAAATGTAATCATGTTTATAACTGTCTTGTTAACGATGGACGTTTATTTTTGTATATGGTTAGTGATTCCTGCAGTTTTCCCTAATTTGGCGCCTTTCTGTATTGATATCAAACAAACGCCTATGTATGCTTTTAAATTTCAAAGGGTAAGTAAGTAAGTAAGTTAGTACATTGTTTATTATACTGACATGTGCAATATAACAAAACATCATATTAATATATATTTTCAAAAATGTTTTGCACCCGGCCCCCGATGGTCTTATACGTCCCCAAAACAAAATATTTCAAAGTATATACAATAGCACTATATAACATGATGCACGTGAATGATATATTATGAATATGAAAGAAAAGTTTTGTACAGGAATTCATGTCGATGATATACTCATTCAGGAACATACATAGATAAAAGTTCGTCTTTTTAAAAATGCTTGAACAGTAAATTTAGGGTTAGGAATATTGTGACAAAAAGATGTTAAATTACAACCAAACCTTATATTTGTTATGAACCATAAGACCGTCATTGAATACCCAACAGTTCAAACATGTCGTTTCAGGAAACAGTAAAACGTGCGTAAACCTATTGTTACACCTGTGCTATTTTATACATGTTAGCAAACTAAATGTTAATTGATCTGAATCCAGTAACAGTTTTTAAAAACGTTAAGAACAATCGTTATATGTAGTGTAAATAATTAATAAGCATGTAAGAAAGATAGAATTTGCATATGACATTTTAAGGCATTTCAAGTCTGCAAATAGTTGATTATATTTTAAAGCAATTATAAACGATTAAAATGAACAAACATATTAATATTTACGTGGATTACAGTAAACCATTTATGTACAATCTTTGCATTGCACCATAATCAAATATTGTTTGTTTTAATGACATTTATAACGAACAACACGTTCACGCCAATACCGACACGTTTATCGTATTTGATGAATTGTCGACATTTAATGTTTACCTGATGTTTTTGCCATTGTCTTGTGTCAACGTTAAATAATATACCAGGTAAGTCTTCAACAAAAATGAAATATAGTGAAACTTAATACACATTATCAGGAGAGAAATTCTTGTCCGTTAATATTTGTTTAAGGCAAATGACACATCGCCTAAACCGAACAAGGCACGTCCACGTAAGAAAAACCACTTTACAGCCTTGCTGGTATATATGTGACGGTGGTAATCTTGCTTTAAGTTTGCGAGATGGTATATTTTCAGTATGTCATGCAATCTTGATGAACTTTTCACGAACTTGTCATGTAATTAAGGTGATATTGTCGCTAAAGAAAAGAAAGAAACGGGTCGTTAAAAGGCAATATACAAGTTCAAAATACGGTTACGTTCAAAGAATCTCGTTTACTGTTTATATGGGAATTTTCATCGGCGATACACTCAATTTGGCTCTTCTTATTGGTTACCATCTATCTTACTAATGGAAACGGTGAGATAAAATTCAGATCGCTACGAAAAAAAAATAGTTAAGTCCGAACACGTAACTATTGAGGATGTTGGAAGTAGCTATTTATTTAACACATGGTATTTTAGATGTATTATCAAACCTACAGTCTTAGATAACTAAAATGGAGGGAATGGTCAAGGATTTCCAATCGCAGCGGGCAAGATATCGACCACCCGTTTCTTATCAACAGAATGAAAGAGTATGGAAATCCGCATCGTCGGCTGACACATAACGTGACTTTGAAAATTGAAAAAGGGAAAGTCCATCACAGCAAAAGAGGTTATGTTTTGAATGTGGGTCTGACAAACACTTAAAATCAAAATGTCCAGTGGTTGAAGACCGAATTAAAAACGGTCTACAAGTCATCAGATGAGAAACCAACTACTTTTAGAGTTAATGGGTCCGGTTGCAGAACGGCCGGGTTATTCGCAACAGCTTTAGTTTATGGCATGGACGTAAGTTGTCTAATAGACACTGGGGCAACGGTGTCACTCGTATCCAAAAACGTCTGGCATGTCATAGAGTCAAACCATCATCTGTCCCCGTCTACGCTGTTCGTTCTTTCTGCCTCTGGAAATAACATGGACATCATGGGTTCGGTCGAACTTGTTTTGATGATTGAAGACAGGAAGTGTCCTTTGACATTGTTTGTTACTGACCTAGATGTAGATGTAATCCTAGGCCTAGATTTTCTAGAAACATACAAGTCTGTGATGAACGCTCGTAACAAAACCATGACTGTTCTTAACAAGACTTTTGCCCTACAATGCCATGGTCGGTTTGGTTGTTACCGTGTAATACCTTCAGAAAAAGTAACCATACCACCTGGTTCGGAAATTATCAAAGAGGTTAGGGTATCTGACCCAAGAGTAAACTTTATGGGAATTGGCATTATTGAACCAACCGAAAAGACACTGAATTTTGATAGAGGTTTAGTGGCACGAGCTCTAGTAAAAGCTGGCAAAACTGTGCCATTGCGTATTGCAAATTTCTCCATCACAGAAAAAGTGTTATACCCTGAGGCAAACGTTGCGAAAATAAGTAGCATTGAGAGAGTAACAGAGCAGAACGACTCTGTTGGCACGACGTACGACCTACCTATCCACATGGAATATCTGTAGTAAAGGTCCACAGATGGGATGGACACGAGAGATCAGAAACAGGTCCATGACCTGTTGCTCAAATATGCCAATATATTCTCTGTAAATGACAATGACCTGGGAAGAACAGGGATTATAAAACATGAAATATCGACTGGTGATGCAAAGCCAATCAAACAACCACCACGATGCACCCCTGTGCATATGCAGGAAGAAGTAGAATGCCAGATCGGACAGATGTTAAAAGATGAGATTATCTAGCCTTCCTCAAGTCCCTTGGCTAGTGGAATCGTCTTGGTGCACATAAAGGATGGATCGCGTCGGTTATGTGTCGATTACCGACATTTGAACGATGTTACAGAAAAAGACGCTTATCCACTAAAGAATCGACGAGACTCTGGAACATCTCTCCGGTTTCAAATGGTTTTCGTGTTTATACCTCAGTTCAGGATACTGGCAGGTTGAAGTAGAAAATCAAGATAAGAACAAAACGGCTTTTAACACTCGAAAGGGTGTGTTTGAATTTAATGTTATGCCGTTTGGACTTTGCAATGCCCCGGCAACGTTTGAACGGTTAATGGAAACCGTTTTCTCAGGGTTGCTCTGGAAAATTTGTCTTTTGTACTAAGACGATATCATTGTCATGGGGAGATCACTTGACCACATGGTTCAAAACCTTGATCTTGTTCTCGAGAGGCTTGCGGCATCAGGGTTAAACCTCAAGCCACGAAAATGACAGCTTTTCAAAAGACAAGTTGAATATTTGGGTCATTTATAAGTGAAAAAGGGGTGTCTACTGACCCAAAGAAAACCGAATGCATAAAGCAATGACCGACACCTGTAAACGTCACTGAAGTGCGATCTTTTCTGGGCACCTGCGGATATTATCGCCGATTTGTGGAAAATTATTTGCACATAGCCAAGCCGCTCCACCGATTGACTGAGAAAGGCAAACGTTTTGTTTGGACTTCTGATTGCAAGAAGGCATTCAGTGAGTTAAAAAAAGATGCTTGCTACTGTACCTGTTTTGGCACATCCGGATATCTCCAAACCATTTGTACTAGACACAGATGCAAGCGATCTTGCAATAGGGGCTGTTCTTAGTCAGAACATTAATGGGCTAGAAAGGGTTGTGGCGTATGCCAGCAGGACACTGACCAAATCTGAAAGACAATATTGTGTGACGAGGAAAGAGATGCTTGCTGTAGTTCATTTCGGGAAGCATTTTCGTCATTATCTTTGGGGAAAGGAATTTCTTATCAGAACAGATCATAGGTCGCTAAGGTGGTTGACCAAGTTTAAAAACCCGGAAGGCCAGGTAGCTAGATGGTTGGAAATCCTTTCAACTTATCAAATGAAGATAGAACATAGACCTGGTAGACTTCATTTAAATGCCGATGGTATGATTCGCATACCATGCAGACAGTGCGGTTTGACGGATGTAGATAAATCCTCAGAATTAGATGATAAGGTTCAACGGACATGTAAGGATGAAGCAAACATACACGTTCTGCAAAAAGAATCAAGGGACATGGTTATATCGCAGACTAACGACAGCGATATCAGTAATGTCAGGACTTGGGTTTCTGAAAACAGAAAACCTCCATTCCAGGACATTGGACGAGAAAGCTTCTTTGTCAAGAATTTTTGTGGAATCAGTTTGAACTCTTGGAAATCTATAATGGGCTGTTAGTCAGACGACAAACTAAGTACGCGACAAAGAAGGTCAGACATCAAATTGTGGTACTTTTAAAAGAATGGAGAACAGTCATTCAAACAGCACATGACGTACGGACCGCAGGTAATCTCGGGTTTAAGAAGACGTCTGAGAAGATTCAGCGAGGGTTTTACTGGCCTGGTTATCGGAACGACGTTAAAGTATACGTTGCTGGATGTGAAACCTGTTCAAAGAGGAAAGGGCCAACACAAACTAAACAAGCGCCAATACAAATCGTACGTTCGGGTTACCCGATGGAACGTATGGAACGTATAGCGATTGACATTCTCGGAGAACTTCCGGAAACGGAAGATGGTAATCGATACATACTAGTTATTGGTGATTATTTCACCAAATAGACTGAATGTTTTGCAATAATAAATATGCAGGCAGCTACAGTTGCCAAATTTCTTGTGGAAGAAGTAGTTACTAGGTTTGGGATACCACGGTCAATACACTCTGATCAAGGTAGTCAGTTTGAGAGTAGTCTGTTTCAAGAGATTAGTCTATTATTAGCGATAGAGAAAACCAGGACCACTCCTTACCACCCCCAGTCAGATGGAATGGTCGAATGGTTTAATAGGACATTGGTTGCTATGTTTAGTGCGTTTGTGGACGAAACCATCGTGATTGGGATAAGCATATTCCATATGTCATAATGGCTTATCGTAGTGCTGTGCATGAAACAACCGGCATGACCCCAAACTTTCTTATGTTAGGTCGTGAAGTTCAAACCCTACTCGATTTGATCTATGCGTTACCGTCAGGTATTCGACATATTCCTAATCACACATGGGAGTGGGAATTACAGGAAAACTTAACACCAGCACATACCTTTGTTAGGCAAAATACAGGCCGGGCAATAATGAGGCAAAAACAAATACATGACAGAAGGGCGTTCTATGAAAATTTTGAAGTAGGAGATAAGGTTTACGTGTATTTTCCCGTCAAAAGAGTTGGAAATTCTTCTTAATTAACGTCATTTTGGAAGGGGCCGTTCATTGTTAATGGGAAACTGTCAGATGTACTTTATGAAATAGACTGTTGTAGGGATAGGAACAATCAGGTTATACATTGTGATAGGGTCCACAAGTGTCAAAGTCAGCTACTTTCAGGAAAGGATGAGTTGGGAAAAAGTGACGATGAAGATGAGTGTTTAGTGGAAAATGAGATTCAGGAAAATGGTAAGCCATCTTCTGATACGGAGGATGTATCGCTATTTGGTAGAAAACGCAAACCTCCAGAATGGTCAAATGATTTCGTTTTTTATTTGCAGGGAATGCCCAACACAAAGACAACCAAAAGAAAAGATCCCCTTCTACCCATCTGCCCTAGATGCAAAGAGCAGATTCCGGCCGGGCAAAACTTTGAACTCCATGTGCTCAGATGTGACGGGATCAATGCAAAGCTGCCCTGTGACACGTGTGGTAAATAGTTCAAGAAAAAGGAGTATTTGAAGAAACATATGAAAAACATGCATGGTTAGGGAAAAGACTGGACTCTAAAGAGTTGTGAGTCTACTGCAGCCAGGGATGAAGTAGATTACAGTTGGAATAAACAATCAGAAATTGAATAAGCAGAGGGTTTGTCGAAGAGTGATGAAGAGATTCATGAAAAATGTGAAGCCGGAAGCGCAGACCCACTGCTAGAAGGCAGGGTTGTTAGTAAAACATCAAATCCCCAGCTGCCTGGTGTCAGAAGAGCTGAAGGAGAATCCAGGCCATTATTCAAGAGCAAATCGGTACGGATAGCAGTATGTAGGATAATGGCGGATGGTCGGAAACAACAGAAGGTTTCCGTGGAGTACGAGAATCAGGTGATGTTTGAGTCCACGCTTCTGTGTTCAGCAAGTAGCCAAATGGGCGAAATGAAGTTCAACCTGGGGGACATTGTGCACGATGAGGAAATAAGACCTAAGGACATCGATATCCAAAAAGAAAAGGATGGAACAGTGTCGTTTCACATTAGGAAGATGTAAAAACATTGTCTTTTGAAGACACCGTTATACGAAAAAAAAAGTTCGAAACGTCCTCATGTTTGTTTGTTTTTTTTTGTTTTTTTTTTGTTGTTGTTGTTTTTTTTGGTTCATTGTTCAAATTGTTGTTGTTAATTTTTGTATCTCTATCAGGAGCGGTGTTGGCTCGTTGAACTGAATACCTAAACAGTTCAAAATCATACATTTGATAGTGTATTTAATTTTGTACGTACAAGCAGCACCATAGTATATGAATGTCAGTTTTGTGATCTCGTTTTGCAGGAAGCAATGATATATATATATTTCTTTAAGTTTTATCATACATTTTGTTGAATCACATTGTTGTATCAAAAGTAATAAATGGCTAGGAAAGTCAAAACTAGTGTTTAAATACATGCGGGACGCATGTTCCCGCAGGCGTGGGTAATGTAGCGAAAATGCTGCCAGTCACTTAACTGTTTTCTTGGTGGCTTGTAATCCCCAAATCCGGAAATTGATTGTCTTAAACCATTATCGTAAATCCATTATATAAGTTTTAACTGACATATAATTCGGACGAAACAGAGATATTTCTTATAAATAAAACCTATTTAGATGGACCTAGGGGCAAAGAATCTAGTCGTAAGTGTTAATTATCATATTTTATTATCATCATACCATTCGTTACAGTTGTCATTCTGTTTAAAGTGATAAATCATGCGAAGTAGTAACTGACTGCTCGTTTATAAATGGATCTAGGACAAATAAATATACTAGAAATGCTATTTAATTATATACAATTCTTTTTACAAAATGTGTAGATTGATTGTAACACAGTTATTCACATGCCAATTGACGTTTACGCATGGGGAATGCTGATTAAACTACACAATTAGCAACCATAACGTTGATCTCCCTGTTCAGTCTAAATAGACTTGGCCCGTATAATGGAATCGCCCAGTAATTCTGGGGTATATAAGCGCGGATCGACAGTCATTTCTCTCTCTCTCTCTGAATGTAGCTGACGCTTGGTTGACATCGAGAAGACTACATATACACTAACACGCACTCTACGAAAGGAAGGGGAATTATTTTAACATTATTGGCTGATACAAAGGGAATCCTGATTATAGTGTCTGTACGGATCATTGCGATACGTGCAGCATCTAGGAGACCCTGGGCTTCAAACCCGTGGTTCGGTAGTAGGACTTGGGTCATTGAGACACCATCTGAACGCGAACTACATTATTAGTGGTCATTAGTCAGTGTGTGAAATTAAGGAACCTGTCTTTTGCCCTCGTTTTATGCCTATGGTTTCATGCATAGGGTTTCATGCATATGGTTTGATGCATAGGGTTTCATGCATAAGGTTTGATGCCTATGGTTTCATGCATAGGGTTTCATGCATGGTGTTTCGTGCAAAGGGTTTGATGCCTATGGTTTCATGCATATGGTTCCATGCTTAGGGTTCCATGCATAAGGTTTCATGCATAGGATTTCATGAATATGGTTTTATGCATATGGTTTCATGCATGGTGTTTTGTGCATAGGGTTTAATACCTATGGTTTCATTCATGGTGTTTTATGCATAGGGTTAAATGCATAAGGTTTAAAGCATAGGGTTTGATGCCTATGGTTTCATGTATGGTGTTTCATGCATAGGGTTTCATGCATAGGGTTTCATGCATGGTGTTTAGTACATAGGGTTTAGTGTGTGTGGTTTTGTGTATGATGTTTGAGAAAAAGGTTTAAATGCCCATCATTTCTGAGTATAATGTGGGTTCATACTAACAGTTTCATGGTAAAAGATTCGAACTTGAGGGTTCCTGGTCGAGTTTTATCAGAGATAAATCAGGGAAGTAGTTTGGGGAGATTTTGATTATGTTTGTACTGTTCAGAGTAGTTGATTATATTTTTTCTGTTTAGAAGAGTGTAGTATCTTATACATATTGTTGTTTTTTTCCAATCAACTTGGCAAGGTAGCCACGAGGAAAATTCAGTATAACCATTCTGTGCGATTCGTCCGGTGATCTAGCCGTTACTATATATATATATGGGACGGATCGTTACAATTATACCGTTATACAAAGATATATCATGTTTATTGACATATCTTTGACTGAAAGGCAGAAGAAAATGGTGTTCTTAAATTCTGTGGTAAAATGTCGAAACACAATTACTAAACACTCACAGAAGTAATTACTTTAATTTCACGAGATGTTTGCGCTTAAGGCTAAATAAGAAGCAATCTATTCATTAAATGTTTATTTTTTTATTCAAGTGGGGCTTATTGAGAATTTAAAACATCTGGTCTGGGCATATATCTCATTTGTTTTTGCATCGCAGTACACATAGATCACATGCGTGTGAATTGGTTGTGTGTTTCGTTTAATCTTGCAAGGTACAGGTATATGGTTCAATTGGCAACTTGTTTAACATTTAGGGGCAATGATATCTAATAAACATATGTCCTATTTTTTATCTCTATAGAATTTTCCTTGTGACAGACGATATCGATGTCTAATACAATTCAATACATTCCTGTAGGAAAAGGTAGAAAAACGTATCATTTAGCACCGCGATTTAATTTAAATGATCTAAACCTGAGTCTATTTGTTGCGTTTTGAGACCCATGTCAGAACTCAGTTATCGGCATGATGCTTTGTTTTTACATCCAAAATGTACATACTGAATGCAAATAGCTGTGTCATCCTGAAATACAACAGTTCATAAATCAAACTCAAAGCCTAAACGATTACCTGTATTGTAGAAATATTGTGCCATGTTAGACTTAAAACTCGGCAGGACAGTAACATACTACGCATTTATGAACACTCAAATTCGTGGTTAAATTGTTTACAAAAAAATACTCGTTTCAGAGCACCTACGTACCGACAGAAATTAACTAGAAACTTATTCTGTAAAACGGTCAAGTATTGACCGATCAACTATTAGTATAAACATAGATTTGTTCTACATTTTAGTAAGTTGAGAAAGTGTTTGGCAAACAAAATTCGTATTCTTGTTGGAGGTTAACATGATCCGGATTCAATGGAAAATAACAGTCAAGAAGCAATCAACCGAGTTCCGAGAAGATATATTGTATTGGTAAACATACGTCGAAAATATAATCAACATAAATGTATAAAATTATGTTGACGAAACGTTATTGATCAAAGCAATTATTCATATTTCATCGCATAACCCATAACCTTGAAAAAAGTCATCAATTATATGCAATATAAAACTTATTTAAAAATAGTACAAAAAAATTAACTAGCAACTAAAGGCAAGTTGTATTTGATTGTGTGCCCGTGTTGACATTTGTTGCACTAAATGCAAACTAAATATATATTTTTTTATAATAATAACTCTCCCCAATTATGTTTGTAAAATAAAACACGTACCCAATACAAATTGGCAATAGCACAAAACTTATCTTGTTTGGTTGTTATGAGAAAAAAGCTAAACATAAAAAAGGAGTTCACTTTATAACGCTTGTTGAACGACAATCTGAAATCAATATATTAGAAGCGAACGTTGAACTTATAAAGTAAATGTTATTTAGAAAGTATATATTAATAACGATCATAAATTGACAATGTGCATACAATTATGCATTTTTTTCAGTGTCGTAGTTATAAATGAAACAGTAATGCGTGGTGATAGTTACACGTATATTAAATACACATATTTTTTATTCATGATAACAATTTGTGCATAAATTGTGTTTTCTATTAATGTTGGTATCACACAAAGTTTTTGCTCATTCAATATATACATATTCAATCTTGCTAACTAATGTTACCGACAACTTTTAATAGCAATAATAATACTCCCCCCCCCCCNCCCCCCCCCCCCTTCGTATAAGATGCACTCTCATCATACTGCTTTATTAACGAGCAGTGTAATTTACTTGATCGGCGATAATTGAATTAACATGGAGTGTGAACCCAATAACATCGTTCAAATAACTCGCAATGCGGTCAAGTGCCATGTTTATTTCGACTATAAGAATTGGCATCAACATACTAGATTAATCGGTATTTTAAAGGTAAAAAGTAGAACGAAACTATGAGAGTGTAATTTGAGTTTTGTGATGACGCCAATTACTTTATTTTTTAAGGAAAATATCAACTATAAACAAGATGTTGTGTTCAATAAACGGTGATGCCCTTGGCGGAAGCCTTGTAAGTATTGATTGATTCGCCCATTTGAATAATAAGTAGCCCAAAAGAAGGTCACTAGTTCAGTTATGTGAGTGTTCTGACTGGAAGTATCAAAGCTTTTAAGTAAGTAGTATTGATATTAAGCGAACGGCCAATTTAAGCAAGACCTTCTGAATAAGTCCACGTCAAACGATAGATCAAAAGCAAGTCAAAATGACACCAAGTGATGTGGGTGTGCTCAAAGTGTTCCTAACACATCAAATGGTCAATACTTTGTAGCAAGCAGTATTTATGTTAGGCGAAACGCATCATTTTAAGTTTACAAATACTTTAGACCTTCTGAATTAGTTTATGTGGGTGAATGTCATGTATTGATAGTGTTCATATATAAACGATTATAGGACGTATTCGTGTTGTTAAACGAACCATATCATTTTGGTTAACCTCGTCCGGGCGGACGGACAATCAAACGAACACACGGACAGACGGGCAATCACAATATTACTCCCACATCAATAGATTGCAGGGGCATAACAACAACAAACCAAATAATAAGCAAACTTAACTGTTTTCATTGAGATTAAATATGAATTGCAATTAGCAATTAGTATACAGGTAATGAAAAAAACTATGGAATTCCGTAAGATGATATTCAGTGGTGTATTTGCAAGAAAAACTACTAGAAGTAGTACACTCTTAACGAACTATCGATTACGAGAATGTAGTTTGATTGAATATGAATATACTATAAATTGTTGTTTTTTTTAAATTGCTTTTAGAAGCCATTAAGAAAAGAGCTTGGTTGTAAGCATAACACGTTATTCGTAACTAAGGTAGCCTCGTGATATATGTAATAGATACATAACATGCTCTTTTTTATTTCGTGTGAACGTTAAAGAGTCGTTACGAAAACATACTTACCGATATAAATACTGTATTGCCTCATGCTCAAAAAGTGAGCAAGTAAATTAGTGTATGTTCAGCATCTGCGACAGCTTTTCACCAAGGGAGTTATGGTTTTCAAAAAATGGTGCAATAATATTGTTAACCATTTTTTTCAATAACAAGCTCCAATAAAAAGTACTTACAATACTTCTTGCGCGATTATTTTGATTTGGCAATCAATTGGATAAAGTTTTACCTTGACACGCTCCAACTAATGCTGAATCAATAATATATCAATATGTAACATATCTGAAATGGAAACTTAATCCTGCATGTAAGTATGGAATTTCAAATAGTTTATGATACAGTAAGTGAATTTATTTTATGCTGTTGTTTAAATTGTCGTACAATTTTATCTGCGATACTCGATTATATATTATTTTACTTATTACATAAACATATCACCGATCCTTGACCTTCCCTAAAGAGGCTGGATTTGACTGTCCGTAAATATGAATTAGCTTTGTGTTCAAATGTTATTGAAATCGATGATGTATGTAGACACGTTCATCTGATATTCCTCCGATTAATGAAATACAAATAAGATCGCGTACCGTCGGTATTGAAATGTCTTCCAGATTCTCATGAGCTCATTTGTGTTAATTGTGTTTGCCTTTCTATAAAGCGATACAATTCTGTATTAGGTTACGACAGATTACTCGCACTGACCACATAAATGTTATACATGCGGTGACGGCTCGGCATCGTAAACTGATTGCAATACGAAGACAATCAAATTTGTTGTTTATTTTTTTTCAGAAATGAAATGACAATGTTTATATATATGTGTATAAAAAGGCTAGATATATATTAATTTAAACATTGATTAACAACTTATATCCACGATGTCATTAACGTATTATGAACTTAATGCGACCTTACAATGGTATGACAACTTTTCAGCAAGAAGGAAATAAAACATGTCGTCAAGAGGAAATGACAGTAGGTAATTTCACACCAACATCCGCTATTTATTTCAAATCATCTTAGTAGCAATCAATATGAGTTTTTCTTTCTTGCTACACTCGATTCAGATTTTCTGGTTTGTTTTCCTATCTTGTCATTATTACTGACGTTGTTGAGGATGTAAAGAGTATAATTGCGGTACAACTGGTGTTTAAAGTAAATTACTCAACTTGATTCATACTATGAAGGTGCTCATAATGTGAAAGATAAACAAAATTCCGAGATTCAATTAAGCACTTGATGAAAATTTACTGAACTTGATATTTTCTATTTTCTGGAGAAGATATATTACTTTACGATAAATGAACCGTTACAGTAATATATTCAAGTAGTGATTATTTGATTAGAGTGCTAAAATCGAGAACTTCGCGGTTTTATGAAAGACTGTTCGCGTGTTACTCAGAATACAGAAAAGCCGAGCAATAAATTAAATAGCAGTAAACGTGAAAACAATTATTGTATGTGACCAAATATTTTATCTAAAAACGTAAGAATCAAACATGTTATCAATAGCATCGTTTGAAACAATAATATATTGCATTTTATTTTGATTAAATTACACAAATATCGGAGAAAATAATCAATTAATATTTAATAATTATACTTGCTATACGAATCCGCGCACAACAGACGTATAATGTCCTGTTAACTCATTTCCTTGTTCTTGAAAATTTGCTATCGATTTTTAATACCTTTTGTATCCATCATGATTTTTTTTTATTTATCAATATGTGTAGCTTTAATACGGGCTTATTTTATTTTTATTGCTTATTGGTCTTTTTTCAGGTGTCGTATGATGAATATGAGTTGTTTTTTACTCACACTGGGAGATTTTTTTTTGAAAGCTGCAAATTAAAATAGATTTATAAAAAATATGTCAAGCTTAATCTTTGAATTGTTAATGGTGGAAGTTTATTATTGTACATGATTAGTGATTCCTTCAGGTTTTCTCAATTAGGCCAGGTTCTGTCTTGATATTAAGCAAACGCATCTGTATGATCAAAAATTTGAAATGGATTACGAATATAGTGAACAAAGAAGTTAAAATTCAACCAGAAATAATAGATATATATTTGTACTGAAACATCGGCCGTGTGGCCTTGATCAGGGTTGTCTTATTTATTCAAATAAACGAACAACTTTAGAGGCAAATCTATAACATTTGTCACAAACATAAATCAGTATTTGACGACAAAATAGTTTCATATTTATCCTGCATAAAGTGTGTTATTCGACACTTCTTTGTTGGCAAATTAAAAAAAAACGCATGCATATACTCATAAGAATACGGAATCCGGATAGGGCCATGTTGATTGTCGTGTGTCGTCCTTCGAGGTCGACGCACGACATTCAAGCGACTTTCAATATGAAACTCGACATTTGAAGTCGACATGCGACAATCATGCGACAATCAAGATTTGAGTGTCGCATATCGCGCTGGGTTTTTAGAAAAAAAAAATATTGCAGAAAATCTTGACTGTCGACTGAATTGTCGACTGTCATATTGAGTGTCGCTTGAATGTCGCTTGAATGTCATGTGTCGATCTTCGAGTGCGACACTCGACATTTGAGCGACGCACAATACGACGCGCGACATGCAATATGACACTCGACACTATATCGAGCAAATGTCGCGCAAATGTCGCCTGTTGACCTAAAATTCCCTAGGTCGACACGCGACATTTGCTCGACGCACGATACGACGCGCGACATTCTCTCGACGCACGATATGACACTCGACACTATATCGAGCAAATGTCGCGCAAATGTCGACTGTCGACCTAGGTCGACACGCGACATTTGCTCGACGCACAATACGACGCGCGACACTATATCGAGCAAATATCGCTCAAGTGTCGCATGTCGACCGGTGTGGGAGTAATTTTTTCAACTGCAAGCACGGTGTTATAGTAACTTTTTCAGCTACAACTTAAAAATTGCGGCATCTCGCAGCAGCAGTAACAACAGCA
>VMBQ01000012.1:317324-364859 GCA_007657795.1 Dreissena rostriformis | reverse complement strand
AAAAAAATATAGTAAATGGAAATTTTTGGTGGGTGTGGCCTATGTGGGCGGGGCGCCCCAGGGTTGGGAATGGGGCCATGCATGGTTGAGATTGACCGTATTGTCATAAGAGAGGTCTTGTATCAATTTGAAGTGAATCGGTGTAGAAATAAAGAAGTAAATGTAAAATAACCTAAAAAAATGAGTGATAATTTCTGACGCGGCCCCACCCCAACCCCTATAACTTTTGACCCAGGGGTCAGATCAAAATTCCAAATAGTGCAGGGTCGCACATATGCTCATAGCTACCATGTGTGTAAGTTTCAAGGTTCAAGTGCTAATAGTGTAGGAGGAGATATTGGCCAGGACGGACGGACAGACGGACAGACGGACGGCGGAGATCACCACAATATCCCCACCTTTTTTTCAAAAAGTGTGGGGATAAAAACATGATGCAAAATGTTGCTTAGAAGAAATATACAGCGCATGCATGAAATTATCAAAATAACAAACGGAGGTAAATTGAACTAATTCCTTGTGTCAAAATATTGTTTACACTTAATTTTAGATACTACAAATGAAAAGTCCACAAAACACACACCAACAATCCTAAAATATGCAAAAGAAAAACATCAAAAACTGTCAAAAATTATCCAAACGAATTGGGAACTACTTTAAGTATGGTGGACCAATTGTGACATCATAAAATGACTTATTTTTTCATTTGTTGGAAAAGTTACTATCTTTTTCTTTCAATGATAAGGAGAATACTAAGATATGAAATATTCTTTCTGCATTTGACATTTCATTATATAAGGATGGTAACACACACATATATATATATATATATATATATATATATATATGTGAATAAAAAGGGTAGATATATATTAATTTAAACATTGTTTAACAACTTATATCCACGATGTCATTAACGTATTATGAACTTTATGCGACCTTACAATGGTATGACAACTTTTCAGCAAGAAGGAAATATTCATGTCGTCAAGAGGAAATGACAGTAGGCAATTTCACACCAACATCCGCTATTTATTTCAAATCATCTTGGTAGCAATCAATATGAGTTTTTCTTTCTCGCTACACTCGATTTAGATTTTCTGGTTTGTTTTTCTATCTTGTCATTATTACTGATGCTGTTGAGGATGTAAAGAGTATAATTGCGGTACAACTGGTGTTTAAAGTAAATTACTCAACTTGATTCATACTATGAAGGTGCTCATAATGGTAAAGATAAACAAAATTCCGAGATTCAATTATAGAACAATTGATGGAAATTTCCTGAACTTGATATTTTTTATTTTCTGGAGAAGATATACTACTATACGATAACTTAACAGTAATATATTCAAGTGGTGATTATTTGATTAGAGTTCTAAAATCGAGAACTTTGCGGTTTTATCAAAGACTGTTCGCGTGTTACTCAGAAAACAGAAAAGCCGAGAAAAATAAAATAAATAGCAGTAAACGTGAATTGTATGTGATCAAATATTTTATCTTAAAACGTAAGAATTAAACATGTTATCAATAGCATCGTTTGTACCAATAATATGTTGCATTTAATTTTTATTAAATGACAAAAATATCTGAGAAAATAATCAATTTATATTTAATAATTATACTTGCTATAAGAATCCGCGCACAACAGACGTATAATGTCCTGTTAACTCATTTCCCTTGTTCTTGAAAACTTGCTATCGATTTTGAATACCTTTTGTATCCATCATGATTTTTTTTTTATTTATCAATATGTGTAGCTTTAATACGGGCTTATTTTATCCAATTGCTTATTGGTCTTTTTTCAGGTGTCGTATGATGAATATGAGTTATTTTTTACTCACATTGGGCGAATATTTTTTGAAAGCTGCAAATTAAAATAGATTTATAAAAAATATGTTAAGCTTAACCTTTGAATTGTTAATGATGGAAGTTTATTATTGTACATGTTTAGTGATTCCTTCAGGTTTTCCCAATTGGGCCACGTTCTATCTTGATATTAAGCAATATGATCAAATGGATTACGAATATAGTGAACAAAGAAGTTGAAATTCAACCAGAAATTATAGATATATATTTTTTACTGAAACATCGGCCGTGTGGCCTTGATCAGGGTTGTCTGATTTATTTAAATAAACGAACAACTTTTAGATGCAAATCTATATCATTTATCACAAATATAAATCAGTATTTGATGACAAAACAGTTTCATATTTATCCTTCATCAAGTGTGTTATTCGACACTTCTTTGTTGGTAAATTTGTTTAAAAAAAAACGCATGCATATACTCATAAGAAACGTTTGCATTTACGGTAACAGAAACAACTAGCCAAGTATGAACATTTAATGGTAACGATCGACACAATAATAAAGAACGAGTCAACTGAAGTGTATTAAATTTGTTTTATTTATATTTTGTTTTAATACATATTGTTCAGTTTTTCATTCATTCATTGTATGGAAGGCGCCATTCATCATTTATTAAATGTCTTGTTATTCTCAGCCTTCAACGCATGTCTTAGAAACAACATCAGTGTTTAGAAAACATAAATTATTCAGCTAACACATACTACCATACGACATTCTTGTGTAAACAGTTTTCTACGTAACATTGAGGTGGAATTTATCATTTAACTTAGAAATATGCCCCTCTGCCCCACCATACCTCCATTCAATGTGTTCCCGCGTATAGCGTTTGTGTGTTTACATATATTATCAAACTACTAATGTGCTTTGATTATTTATCAAGAATTCCAGAAGCATTCACACTCCCACCAATAGTCGAACTAGGTCTATATCCTTTGAGTTGATTGAGTACTAGTAAGTGTCGTTATTCGATAATTTGCTCATCATCCTTGTAAAGGATTGCCTTGTGGACAAAATATTTGTTATAAAGGCTAATTAGCTACAATAATTGATTATTATTCATTTGTATTTCAACTCAAACTCATGACGGTTAGTTTTGCATCAACCTTGATCTGATGCGATAACATGATCGATAAAATATAAAAATTAAAACACTTATTGTTGTGATAATTCTTATAGAAAACAATTACATCTAAATCAGCAAACATGTTTTTAATAACTATTAAAGTTTGGAGTAAAGTGCTTTATTTTGTGTTTAGAAACTGTTCCCATCTGTCTTTTCAACCATAGTTGGTTTATTCCGTTTGTATCGTTGATTCTTTGGTAATGCATTGTGCCAATTTCTCTGTATTATGTTTATTAGGTATATAGTTAGATTATACGTTTTTAATGTAAATATACTATCGCAACTTTCTTAAGGTAACACAAATATGACAACATTAAGAAATAGTACTACACTATCACTATAAAAAGCAATAATAAAACCCGATAATTCAAAATAGTGGAACCTATGAATAATTTGGTGTACCTGTTGAGGAATAGTATAGGAAAGCCACTGCATAATTCCTAAAGATAATTCACTGATTTACAAAAAATCAAACGTGGCAAATATGCATATTTCTTTTACATGTTTGGTGCTTGGCATGCAGTGGCAATTGATTACAATTAAGGTGTTGCAATATCTGGCTAACATCACAGATCGTTTCATACGAGCAAAAGTTGTAAATATATCTATAACACATGTATGTTTTTTTTATCGATTAGATTGCTAGTTTAAATATTTCATCACTGTGTATATAAATATTCAACAAATGCATTTACATTCCTCATATACATTTGAACATTAATACAAGTGTAGGGCAAAAAAAAGTTTAAACGGAACACCAACGAAGGCAACTTTGTTTAAATATTTTTTAGATTTACTTTGCTTGTAAGTATACATACCTCATACTTAAAAATCAGTTTTTTTGTTTTGTTTTTTTTTATATAAAATACTTGGACAATAAAAGTCTTTATAGAGTCAGTAAACGCAGTGTTCTGTCATTGTCAATTAATCATTATATTCTACATCTTAACCGAATATATAATGGTTTATAAGGCTTTTGTAAATTTCAATTAAAACATATTATCATTATTAAATATTAAACGCAATTAACATATATATAACATATAACGTAACGTCTGATAATGCATTTAATAGCTTCCCAGTTGGATTTCGTTAGGGTTTAAGACATGTCATAATTCAGATGCCTTAAACTCATGGACACAAGTGTTATCGGTCATAATAACGATTGAGTAAATAATATTTATTTAATAAGTAATATATGCGTATACACATCGCACAAAAATACACACTACATTATAACACATTGTCCAAAATCATTGAAAGCATTTTTAACATTAAACTCGACGCTTATATCTTTTTCTGAAATGTGCAATGCGCTGCTAGTACGGTGGGCTATTAAGTCTTGACAACGTTCCATACGAATTATAACATGTATAAAACCGGTGTCTAATTTAACTTTAATTCCATCATTATACCCGAAATAATGAGATACCACGTCCTCTGAAAGATAATGGTGTATTAAACACTTCAAACATGCGCATTATTTAGTTTCATGTCGACATTTCATGTTAAACTGTTGTTATAAGCCATTTGCTCGTGTCATCGTTCGAAATGAAGACAGCAACAACTTAGAAAACAATGGTATATATTAAATACCAGGTAAGTCATCAACAAAAATAATACATAGTGAAACTCAATAAACAGTATCAGGAGAGACATTATTGTAACCGTTGTTTAAGGCAACTGATCGATTGCCTAATCAGTACAAGAAAAAGAGACGTGAGAAAATCCAGTTGACGGTCGTGCTTGCTAGTATATATGTGACAATCGTACAATTTCTTCAAGTTTACGTGATGATACATTTTCATAATGTCAAGCATTCTGGATGAACTGACTTGTCATGTAATATAGGTGTCATTGCCGCTAAAGAAAAGAAAGAAACGGGTCGTTAAACGCAATATACAAGTTCAAAACAATTCGCGGTGACGTTCCAATAATTCCAATAATCTTGTTTACTGTTAAATGGGGATTTTCTTCCGCGATACACTCAATTTTTCGTTGCCGTTTCTCTTCCGTATAGCCAAAGGTTGTTTTTTTCAGATCGCTAAGTAAACAGGAATAGTAAAGTCCGAAAACGTAAATATTGAGGATGTAAAAAGTAGTTTTGTATTAAAGAAATGTTATTTCAGATTTATTATTTATATTTGATCACATATTGACACATTTCAACTGGTTCTATATGCACATATATTCATCTGCAAAATAAGATCCATTATGTTCTTTAAATTTTCCCAAGGCATGGTAAGTGTCAACATGAGAAAACTATTTTGATGAACGTCAATTGATGATTTAATACCGTTTCATTTTTATTTAAACATCAAGTTGAATATATTTGAATTGATATGAATCATTCAAAAATGAAGTCGGTTATATACTTATCTTCTGTTTTCCTTCGTTTTCGTCAAATATTGGCAGTTTTTACCATTTTGTCAATGGTTAAATCTCCCAGTATAAACACAGTAGCAGAAGGAGCCTAGAGACACTGAACTATGGTATACACAAATAAAGAAAGATCTCATGAATTTAACTTGCCAGGTATTTTATCTTTAAGTACGTGGGAAATGATCCTCGATTACATAAACAAGGTTCATACAGTTGCTTAGTTAATGGGTACTGGGTATTTGGAATTTTTTACCGAGCCAAACACGAATGCTCAGCTTGGTATTGAGTAACGCCTTTTAGGGAATATCGAACAAGGGGTCGAATACCAAGCTAGATATTCTACACGGTAAACAATATCATAAAGTTATGGGTATTCGTCTAATTGAGTTTGAACAATATTTATTTATCGTCTTTATTATTCTGATCAATTTTAAGGAAATATATATGGTTATATACTTATGGAATTTGGTATATGATTCAGAAAAAAAGACAATTTGATTATGAATACTATCCAATTCATCTAAGCTGAAGCTTTAGTTTGTACATATTTACTACTAAAACAGGATGAAATAGTTCGTATACCCGATTAAATCATCAATTATCACATATTACCAGTCTTCAGAGCCTATCGGTAGTTGTGTTATCTCATATTGTGTTTTAAAACGTGTGTTAATGCCTTTCTTATTTTAAATCTGTATACATTTTATAAATATAAAATGCTTACTTGAACGTTTATCAATTGCAAATTCCGTAAGAAATGCTGACTATTTACAGATCTATTGTTCACATGAAGCTTAACTATATTAAATATAGTGATGCCAATTGTTATCCCTTTGCTATTTTGTCTGGTAATTGGTTCTGTGCCATAAATAAAGGACCAACTGTTATTATAAGATGTATTTACTGATAATGTCTAGAAATGTGTTTGTCTAGCATAAATGTTATATGAACTTTGAGTCGAACAGTTACACATGTATGTGACGGGTGAAAATGCAAAGAACGGATTATAAATTAAAACTTAACACTTAAAAAAATACTAAAATGCTAAAATGATTATCCCAAGTAGTAAACACTTTAAAAAAAATAACAGTACTGTAATTAATAAAGGTTTATTTGCGAACTGTGCCTTACTCTACATATGCAAAGGTTCGGGCAGTTTATAAATGTAGTGATATAAACATCGTACCATTACAAGTGTAAATGTGGTCTCGAACTAGTTCGGTCACAAACATGGTTTGCCTTGAAGGCATGTTCAAGCGTGTTTGATAAATATGTTTGGTAATTCTTCTTTCATTATTCTCTTATTAAATTTGCATAGTAAATAGCATTACATATAATGTGTTATACCTGGTGGGATATTCAGATTGTAAAAACGGTTAACTAACCTCTGACAAATTTACATTAACTTTACAACAATATCCACCATTTGGAGATGTGGTGTACCCCCTTAGCACAAAGGTCGATGCCACACTTAAAGGTTGATGTCGATTCATCAACAACAAATAAGATGTAAACAAAAAGAACATTTAGCTGCACATGCAGGAAATCAACCTTATTATACCATACAGTCCTTTATTAATGCAAGGAACCAATTGCTATACAGTGAGACACACTCGAATATATATAATGAAGCTTTTGTTCTGAATCCAATCCAAATATGAAGACCTATATTGTTTTAATTTCTGGTTTCTATCTGTGAAATCTAATTGTGCGAGTTAGTCTTAAGCATCGACATCGATCTTACGCATCACTACCAAAGAGTTTCGTGTTTCCACGGTTACAATGCCAGCATCTTTTGAACACAATAACTCAAATGTCTAAGTTAATATATGAGGTGCTTTATAATGCCGTCTTAACTTTTCTCAAAGAATATCGTTTTCCAAAAACAATAATCAATATAGTTTCAAAAAAGGTAAACGGTATTTATATTGTTTGACCTTAAAGATGTTTCGATATTGACAGATATTGTCCGATGCCTCATTTACCTGTATTGTCTTATATATAATTATTACAAGATATTTGAACATCCAAACATTTTTGAAGTTATGCATACGGGCGAACTGATTGATATACGCTAGAGGGTAACACACTCGGATAATAATGTAGGTTAAATCCGACATCGTAACTGAAACACATCTTCCACCAATGGTTGATTTTGCGTCTTCGCATTTAACTCAATAAAATGACTTTTAATTATTATTCTCTATGTCTCTTAACGACATAAACATTTATATAGAAAACAAGCCAATCTACAAACATCTTAAGATGTGTTTTATATTGACAATTTATGCCTTTTTATTCGTGAAGCATCTGATTACAAGTATGACAGTGTATATCCCTAGGCTCATACCATATGCCGGAGATGTGATGGTAGAAAACGAATATGTTTAAGACGCATTACATCTTGATTGTACGAAACGTCGTGTTAATGAATTTTTCACTCTTTAAATGGATCTAAATGACACAATGCAAGATAACACAACTGAACATTTGTATTTTGAGCTTCAGGAACACACATATGGTATGTTATAAAAATAATTACGTCAGCTATATGCTAACATAATTGGGGCATTTGAGATGATTCGTGTATATTAAATGCTATTTAAATGGACCTCTTCACAGATTATCAAAATGACAATTTCTCAATCGTCCAACTGTTTGTCACAGATTCAAAAAACTAAAAGAGCACTGTATACCTTGGAGTCATATAATTACGTTTACTCATGCTGCAAATCAAATTGCGTAAATGAGAAATCATCATAAGAAATTGTAAAAATTATAAAACGCTTCAAACGCAACAAGATTAAATACTTGTGAAGTGTTTTTGTTGTGTTCTTTATATGTTGTGACAATAAGTAAATACGTGTATTGCTTTGTAAAGTATCAAATTCAATAAGTAAAGCGATTGTATTGTGTATTTCGATGTATAATTGTATTGGCAACACAAGTTAATATGACAACGAATCCAAAGGTCGGTAGTTTATACTCAGGTGAAGTAAACTTGTTTTTTCCCATTCTTAACTTCTATTCTAGTTTTATACTGGAGCTCTCGAGTTATGTTTTTAACATTTATACATTTAATGACGAACTTAAAAAGAAATTCAAATATCTATAAACAACTCAAATGTGTTTTTTAAGTCGACCAATTGCACGTTTCCTTATTCATAAGATTGTAAGCAAAACAAAAAATATATTAGTAACGCTAATAAACTCACAAAATGCATTGCATTATAGCAAGTAGTTATACATGAGACAGAAATGTAAAATGCTAATGAATGCAATATAAACTTGATATTGTTTAGCGTTGATAGAAGTGCATAGAACATTTTGCTACTTATATTGTTTTCTTCGCAAATGTATGCACTTACATATGTTTACATCTTATTTCACAATTCGAATAAGCTATCAAACTTTAATCGATACTAATTACGCACCTCCGTTTCAAATGCATTAGTTGCATTTATTGTAATTGCATCAAAGAAAAGTGGTAGACATCTTGTCTGAATATACTATATTACGTGAAAGCTAATACCATTGAGAGAGACAAAAAAGCTCGAGCATTCTTATCTTGTATTCTATCCACTATTGAATGCATGCCCAATTTGCTAAATCTAAATTCTAATTAATCTGTTAAGGGCTAGTTAAACCGATATGAACGACAAGTATACGAGTACCATAGCAACGCGACGAGAGCTCTAGATGTGGAAATATGAGTTGTGTGTATCGATCATTAAGATCATTGAGATTGTCCTCAGCATAAAAGTTACAGCAATGATTTAAACAAAATAATCAAAAAGCTAATTTGAAGTCATGACGTAATTTGATGATAGATTAAAGTAATATTGCTGGAAACCAAAAATACCAAATACTCTAGTAATAATGGGAGTATTACTTTGGAAGCAAAATTCCAAATTCCACAATACTAAGGCGAGTAATCCATCAAAGCAAAATACCGAATACAATAATAATAAGGCGACTAGTCCACGAAGCCAAAATATATTTCATTTAGGTCATTTACATTTTATAGTTGTATGTGCATTATTAATGTACGTATTATAGACATGTGTACGCAGCGTGGACGATTATTTTAATGTGTATTATCGCATATTTTATTATCATATTATTATGCCATCGCCTCGCATACCAATGGCAAAACGCCTTTTGAAGATTTTCGATGAAACCTGAATCGTCATGAAAAGAAAACTAATCAGTTTTCTGAAAAGCTGTTCAGATAAATGCATCATCGCATAGAATGCTGCTGTACAATACAATCTTAATTGATAGAGGGATTTTGTTTAGTCGAAGCGGATTTATCGACAACTTCTTTGCATCCGACTTTTTCTTACAGTTTAATGCATACAATCTCAACTGATTGAAGTTTGTGTTTAGACCGATGCAGTTTTATCGACAAGTTCTTTGTATTTGGCTATAATTACTGACATTTAAATGTATTTTAAGACGAATGTTCAATTGGTATTCATAATATGTAAAGTCTTATTGAAATAGATCTGAAGTGTATGACGATATAACTAACACCGATACTGCCATACATACAGTACATATGATTTCTTTGAATTCAGTTAGCACCAACTGTGAGTACATTTTCGTAAATGAAATAAGTTAGCTTCTTAGAACAAAATCAACATCTCTTAGCGCTGTACGTATTGTTTCAATGCAGTACAATTTCATATCCACACTTTTTCATAACAATTAAGAGTAAAAATTAGCAATAGTCCCAACCACTTGTATATTTAAAAACAATAAACACTGAAACAATTGTGTAAAGAACAGTTTAAAAAAACTTCGAATGCATACAGAAACATTGAACTATCCTGAAATGTGTGTTAAAGAGTCGTCACAAACTGCTCTAGTCCAGTTGCAGTTAAAACGTCCACTTCCGTTCTTTTTCCCTTGGGGCAGACGACTTACTACATTGATAACAAGCAAATGCATACAAATCTGCATAACTAAACCAAGGGTATTGTTTGTTCGCGAAGACAATCATGGTTTCTTATGAATAACGTCACTGGCATTGAGATTCATTTGATATGCCAGTTTGTAATTGAAATCGTGGCCTTACAATACATTTTCGTACAACAAAACTAGATTTTTCTTGACACTTATGCGTTTTCGAAACATGTATGGAAACATTCGGGTCCACCAATCTGAGCTTTGGCTTCTACATAAAATATGATATTTTAATAAACTCAATACATGTACTCATTACATATCGACCAGTAAACACAATATTTATTTAAGATAAAATTCCTTTTACTACATAATAAACATTACGCTTTGAAATGTTGAAATATGTTCCACTAACCAGCAGAAGAGGAATTACGTACAAACATGTTCTGGGTGCAATATATTACACAGGACAAAGGGCCATAGTTCTGCCAACACTAGTCTGGTTGCAGCCACACGTTTTTTCTTAACGATCATCTCAAAATGTAATTCATTCAGATGTGAAAGTTTGAGAGAAATCCGTAAAATAAAATAATGAAAGGCTGATACAAAATAATTGGTGTACTATGTTTTCTAGAAAGAAGAAAAATGAAAAAAATGCCATGATTGTGCTAACACTGGTAGCAGCCAAAATTTTATTCATAACGATCACCTATGTAAACATAAGTGTCACTTAGTTTTGAAAATATGAACGAAATCCCCAATCCGGTTGAACGTGGGTCAAGAACACAAACTTCGCATCGTTCGTAATTAACAACTACGAATATACACGTGTTCTTACTTTGTAGATGCTTAACAACCAAGTAATTGATAGTACATGTCTACTATGAATACATTGTTGGGGACATCCAGCTTAACGTTTTTCTGAATAAAAAGTGAACAGTTATGTATGTTTGTTTTGGTTTTGCTGCACATCTCACTGTTTAATGATTTAAATAATGCTCATGTGTTTACCATTATAAACACTTCGTTTTTTCAGTTTTTGTTTCAATGGTGAAGTTCTACGCACCCGTATATTTTCTTGAAGTGTTGTCCCGTCTACAAGTGCTGTTTATTAACAGTTTCAATGCTAGTTAATAAAACCGAAATACGATCATACACAATGAATTATTTAAGTCATGCCAAGTTCAATAAAGCATTTGGTATAACGTTTTCACAGACTATCGGTTATTTAAATGCACTTATGCGAAGTGAGCTTGATGGACTTTGGTGTTAATTTGAACAAGGATATTTGTGTTGTTGGTATTTTAATGCTGTAACTTGATATATATTTGTCATAGACGGGATTAAATCGCACTGAAATCTAAATACACAAACATTAAAATAGCTCAAACGTGTTATTGTATAGTATTCGTTGTCTACTCATTTATATCACACTCCATATTGCAACGAAGTTTACATGCCTTAATAACATGTGAGAATAATTATTTGTACAAGTCTTCTGACATACATGATGTATTAGTATAGCCGTATATTAACTTTATTATGTTTTAGCTTTATAAAATGTAAATACATTTTTGTTTATCATTTTTGGCGCCGTATTCAGAATAGTTATCTCCAAAAATATCTGTTAAACCACATGTTTACAACTATTGCTTCGCTACATTTACTATCAAACGTATTTTGATAGACATATATCACGCATTTTCGTACACAATGCATTTATTTTATTGACGCTTCTTGCATCAAAGTGTAATGTTAGGCTCTTCTTGCCAGTCAATAATTTTACTAATGAAATATACCCTTTAAGATATTAAGAGAAACACACACACAAAAGAAACAAATCCTTTTATTGTGTTGCATTCGCTATCTTTCTTTTTATTTCATCATGATTCTTCAAAGGTGCTGTAATCATGTTTATACAATTATGCAATACTACAGAGAACTCGTGACAAATACCTGTCATTTTAGCGACTAGTATTAAGGATATCGATCAACTAGGTTGTCATGAACACAGTTTCAGTGGTATTGTATTCCAGCCATGATTAAGACACTACCACAAGAAGGTCAATTTAAGTTTACTTATGCCGTCAACTGTGGTATACCGATTGAAGCTGTTGTTTGGTCGAATATATTTTCTCGACGGTCTATTAGCAATCGGCTTTTACTGCCAATTAAATTTCGACAACGACAGGTGTTAAATAGGATTTTACATTTCATGAAGATAAATGTTAATACATACGAAATTTATGAATGCTAGATGAATAGTTTCGTTATATATGTTTTCTTTTAGTGTACATGTTACCGACTGCAAAATACTTTTCGTAAGAAATATGTATGCGCTTTTCAGAATAACATAAATTTCTATTAGAGTTACAATTGTCGTTTCAAGCTAATGACACTATCTCTCATTTAAACAGAATTAAAGTATGAACGCAATAATAAAACCCAGCTATTATCTCAGTCACTTGTATATACAAAGAAATCAAAACTTTAACCAACGATAATGAGACGCACATGGCTTTTATCGTAACCCCGGCTTAACCTTTTTTCCAAGAAGATATGTATACGTAATTATTGTTCGTGGATGTCTTGAAAGCTCATAAAACTGCTCGAACAGATGATACAATCATTATGTGGTACGGAATTCGTTAGGGCCATCGTGGTTAAACATTAAAATCCAGAGGGCGAGAATGCGAGAACGCGGGAGTACGATGACGAGAGTGCGAGAATACGATGACGAGAGTGCGAAAATATGATGACGAGATGCGAGAACGCGATGTCGAGAATGCCAGAACGCGAGAGTACGATGACGAGAGTGCGAGAATACGATGACGAGAGTGCGAGAATATGATGACGAGAGTGCGAGAACGCGATGGCGAGAATGCGAAAATGCGAGAACGCGAGAGTACGATGATAAGAGTGCGAGAATACGATGAAGAGAGTGCGAGAATACGATGACNATCACGAGAGTGCGAGAATACGATGTCGATCGTGCGAGAATACGATGACGAGAGTGCGAGAACGCGATTACGAGAGTGCGACAATACGATGGCGACAGTACGATATGACTATCGCATGTCGCCATCGTACTATCGCATTGTCGCCATCCTACTATCTTGTTGTCGCACTGTCGTTATCGTATTCTCGCAATCTCGCATTCTCACCATCGCGTTCTCGCACTCCCGGCATCGTATTCTCGTCATCGTATTCTCGCACTCTCGTCATCGTACTCTCGCGTTCTTGCAATCTCGCCCTCTGGATGTAAATGTGTAATCACAATGGCCCTAACGGTATTCCGTAATATGGAGATGTTCACGCTTCAAGCTTAACTACAAATGAGCGAATTTATTAGTTTATATTTTTTCTTTTTAATGTCAGGTATTGTAGTTTGCAGCAATCGGTGCTTTAATATTGGAAAACATTTCAATAACATCAACGAACAACTACCAACCTTATTAATGGACCTTACCACACACCAAATAAGAGTGTGTTTAATATTGTCGAAACAAACTGCAAACGCAACATTTGCCAAACATCATACAAATGTACATGCCATTTTATTTCAATATTAAAAGGAATGTAAAGCAAATATTTTAATCCAGTTGTATAAAGTTGATATTGTTGATGACAATTCCGTGAAATGTTTTGGGGGCGTTCTTTAACTTGTAGTTAACGTATTTAGGACGTTATTACAAATTATCTTACAGCATACATAAACATATTACCGACTTTAGGTGGTTTCTCTTACCAATGCGATAAATGAGTTGGAGTGCTTTTATTAAGAACATATCGTACGGATCCGTTTTTGCCATATTGACCGTCACACGCCAATCAAAGGGACGCAGAACATGATACTCGACAATTTATAATGACAAGCGACAATTTAAGATGTAACGCGACATTTTAACAAACGATAGGATAACACAAAAAGACACGCTACATTCCAAACGACAAGCGACATTATATCGCGCAAATTGTCGACTGTCGGCTTAAACCCATGGATCACGACACACGACATTCAATGCGCAAAATATGGTCAGTCGAGTGTTTATGCATGTCTTTTAAAGAAATTAATCGTGAAATTAAACTCGATGTTCTCAAAGGACTAAGACTATTCTTTTAAGAATCCACTCCTTAATGTGGGTAATACGTCAAACGTTTTCAATGAGCAACCTGGTGAATTATTAGTTTTATTGTTAGTAACTAGTGGTGCGTGAACTGTACACCATGAGTGAGTTCATGTCATACGAAGGCGACGACCCAGTATGGTGTGCGGAATTAACGTCTTGTATCGCAGTTTAAATGACGACTTCCGTTCTAATGTACACGTATTCTCTCTAGACAGAAGGCAAATTGGATTGATATTAATCACATGCATTTAAGTATGCATACATTACCCTAGGGTATTGTTCGTTCGCGAATACAATTATGTTATCTTAAGACCAGGCTGACTGGAATTTGATATACTAGATATGCCATTGTGTGATTGACATCATATCTGAGAGAAAAAAATTGTATCCACTACTTTTATAACAGAAAACCAACAATACACATAAAATGATAAAAACAAACTGTAATTTTAGAACGGTCAATGCAAAGCATTTGGGTTTTTAATCGATTAAATGGCTTGCTGAACCTTACACGTACCCCATAATTTATCAGAATCATAACCTTCGAAAACCTTGCACACACACCAAATAACATATATTATTATTTTACATACAACTTCTGAGGACACAACACATCACATTTAGTTTTTGCCATAGTACATTGTCCTTTTTAAGGATCTTAAATATGTATAAAATTATGTTAACAGTTATGAAATAGTTTAAACATTAAGGTGTGTTTCAATACGTTTTATAGAGTGACGAAATGACACACCGTAGTTTAATCTTCACGGGAGATCACATCTTTAATTATTATTTATTAACAGTTGTAAACAGTAAACAAACCCGAACTGAGAACATCTTTATCAATTATTCATATTATGCGATTTCCATAAATAATTGGTAAACTCTTTTCGCAGAGATTTAGGTGAGCTAAGTGCACATGTTGCGAATATGGCTTAATGGAACTTTCCGTGTGCATTGAACAATGCATCGGTTTTGTTTGCTTAACAAATGTGAGAAATATTGACATGGAATGGATACAATCCTGCTGAAATCTAGACAAACACATCGCACTATTGAATTTAACATGCCTGTCAAATCGATAATTATTCAATTATTTATATTTCAAATGAGCACAATATTTTTTTGCAGCATATAAGGTCACATACAAGCTTATACAGATTACCAAAACCACACTGTAATGGTCGTTTTTATAATGAATTATATCAAAATAAGTGAATAAACTGAATGAAAATGATTTTGAGTAGTAACACTCCTTTTACGCCTTAAATGGCTAATGACTGTTCATACGTGTTTGATGAGGAAATGTGTCTAGAAACATGTTTCTTAAATAAGCAAATTGGTTAATTGTAGCCGTTCAATTTTACCATCGTTATCTCAGAAATGGACAACTTCATTTACATTTATGTTAAACAACAAAATCAGACAAGCGGGAAGCAACTGCTTATACATTATTGTAGTTGTATATACAAATGCATACACAGTTCCACATATGTTGAGTTATATGATACTGCATGTTCTGCTATACAATCAATTAATACTCTAAAAAATCACAACAATTAGAAAACAGAAGACGGACTACACCAGTTGATTATATTATTATATCGGTTAGCATATTGTGTAATGAAATATAAAACTAACACATCAACAAATGTTTATAAAGGTAGCGCCACTGTAATGATTTCCCGCGTTTTCTTTGAAGATTAAAAAGTCTTTGTACCTGTTTACTTATTGATATCAAGTTCAAGCAGTTAACACTGTTAAGGTGCCGTTGCCGAGTGTTTCAAGCGATAGACTCGAAATCTTTCGGGATCTTCCCGCGCAGGTTTGGATCGAGCCGACGTCGCAAACTTTTTCGACGCGTTTTATTTCTTTTATTAACGTAATTTGATTTAATATATCATAAAAGCTATGTTTATTGCTAAATATGTTGCAATTTTTATGCACATTCTTCAATTTTTAAAATTAAAATAACGTTATGGCTGAATTGGATTTACTGCTGAAAATACGAATCATGCATGTTGCATTTTTATTTTTTATTTCAAAAAGTAAACGGTAAATCTGTATATTTCTTGGTATTTTTGCTGTATATAGTGTATATATAAAACTTAGTTCATAATATTACTTAAATGATACTTTTTTGAATTTTATGACACGATTTCTTTAACCAACCCAATTTCTACTTGGCTGAAACCACTTACATTTCATGGCGCTATTCCATAGATAACAAGTTATAAAAAAAATGTCTGTAAAAGTATACTTATGTTATCTTGTTTTAACTTTAAACACCTTTACTGCATCTGTACATGCCCATATTTAGAAATCTGGATGAATTATGGAACTTTCATATACCCCAGGGGTGCAAATAAACTAGACAAAAGCCGAGCGTGGGGTGATTTTGAAAAAAAACAGTATATTTTTTTTTAAAGCACGGAAAGCCTACCTAACAAATGTTCATGTAGTTCAGTGAAATGATGCTAATTAAGAAAACAATACATTAGATTATATTTGGAAAGGTGCCCATTACAGTGGCGCTACCTTAAATGCATGCATACGAATACCAAGTTAAATATTGACATTGATATGAATATAATCTTCTCCAGCTTGAAACCTCATATGTACGAGTTTATCTATTCAACTGTATAATGCTGGTATAATTAAATTCTAATCAAGCATTTATAACAAACCCATAAAATTGCCTGTGATTATATGCCTCTTTATTTATCATATCAGTACACACAATATAAAGTTTAAATATGCATAATCGTTTTCAATTTTTCAAGAAAGTAACTATATACATAAATGTAAGCATTTTCATTTAAGACCCAATACCCCATGACAGAGTATTTTTACATTTTTTGTCAGACGTCTTAACCGTGTTCTTCATGTTGACCTCAAATAGACTTGTTTCAATAGTAATATCGTATGTATGTAAACACATAACATAAGCTTATACGAATTATAAGAAATTACATTGTTAAGGTATATGCGCATTTAAATAGGTATGTATCTAATGAATAATCTGTTTGGTGTAAATATACAGGTGAACAAGTCTATCATTCATCTTTATTAATTAAATTTAGCTTTGGTAATCTGTAAAGTTTGTTGAGGTAAACATGTTTGTACTTTTTATACAAAATACACAGTGTGTGTCCAAAACGTCCCTATAGATACAGATCACTAATAGCAATGTCTTAAATATAAGAAACATAATGGTTCGTTTTATCCTAAACACGTCCTGTTAAAATATAGCGTTCTTTCACAAAAAATATTCATTCTAAGTAATGATGCGAACGAAAGGGACTAGAAATACATTTTGTAATTTGTTAATGCATCCTTTTCGATGCTAGATGTAGCACTTGGGTCTCTGAAGTCGACGAATTTCAAAACATCGTGTATCGTATATCCCATGAGACTGCAACAGCTACCTTTCCTTACATAATGGCAATGTATGTTAAAAGACAATCAGCAAAGAGCTATGATGTACTACTGGCAGAATATTTTATAAGATACATATCTTGTCAAATGGATATATTACATAAATAACATATTCATGGGAAAAGACGAGTTTATATTCACATTACAAGGGTAGTTCAACTAATTCGTGACTACTAACGAAGTAATGTTAAACGTATGAATAAACGGGCTTATGAAGTCAATTACACCAAATGTAACGTTGAGTTCACACTGAGGGACATATTCGGTTCATCAGCCTTTTAATCTTGTTCATCGTTGAATCCACTATTATTGGCATAAAAGCACAGTACTGTTTCACGTGTAAAAAGTTCTATAGAAAATTATGCTACATAAATGTGACAGGCGAGCCTTGCTTATTATCAAATTATTGCCATGCTCCATCAAATACGAATACGACAGATTAAGGCGGATTTTTACATGACACATACAGTTAACCGTATGTGTTTTGCTTTCGAGAAAGGTCCTTGAACAAGTATGTAGTAGAAGTGTTTTGGAAATGTAAATATTCACTTTGATTTTTACCTTTTACCATTATTTCACTGATATCATATGAAAAGAATCGTTAAGTCTTTTATGGTCAAATTCTTTTATGAAACATTGTTCTAAACAGCACAACATTTTTACATTACTTGATACTCTGTGTTCATAATAGTAAAATGTTCAACTGAATGCACTCAAATAATAAAAGCATGTTTCATCAGAAAAGTCGTTGATGTTAATATTAAAATAATTGGTGTCAACAAGTATTTGAACGTACACAACTAAACTGACGTTTAGCTATTGGTTAATACTGGACCATATTTGTACGAATATCGCACACATACGCTTTGAAAACATTCGTGTCCGCTATCTGCTTGGCACACATGTCTTAATAACGCAACTGATATATAGGCATTTCGTTATGGATTGCAGTATTATATGTCACAACAAATGTCGTTAGTTCCCTTAAATTAACTCATGGTGATAAGGAGTCGAAGATAAAGGATAAGTAAGTTAAACAAGTTTCTCGGAAATCTGACTTAACAGAGGTGTTTTTATAGACATCAACTGTTTATTTTATTGAGTGTATGTTGTGTTTAGCAAGGATTTGAAAGGATATTTCCAATGTTCAAAATGATTATTGCTAAATGGACATGTTCTCAGTATTTACTTCCCACATGATAAATAGCAGTATGAAAGACAGCACATTAACTCGTTTATTGTGGTGTTTTATTAAAAAAACAATGCTTGATATATTTGAGTGATGTACAATTTTACAACATGGTTATTTATGTTTCAGTGTTCAGTACTAAGCACTTAGTAGATAGAATATTAGAAACATACACCAACTGGACTAAGCGTCTCGAATTCTCGATTGTACTTGTTTAACTTATATTTACTACCCTTGAACATACCATATATATTTACACGGCAAAAAGTGACTATGTGCCAGTAATACTATAGTGCTAGTTCGTTCGTATCAACACAATGTTAATTTATGAGGTTAATTATATATGCCCAACAAGTAAGAATTATGTGTGTTATTTCAAACAGTAAAACAACAGTTAATAATTTACGAACGCTACATAACAAATATGCGTATGAATATATGATAGATATCCAACATTTTTACGACATTCTATAACATACGAAAGATGTAATCTATCAGGGAAGGTAGACGCTGCCGCCACTAGGGACAAGGTGATTGAATGGAATTCTTGTAGGAAAAAAAACTGTTAAATTATATAAATCGTGCAGTTTTGTGTGTCATATTGGAAATGTGGTCGACTTAGATAAGGGCTCATGTAAAATTGTATCTTTCTGTCTACTTCTCCAAAATTATTATTTAATTTGTAAAATGTTGTTTGAAAATCTTCCTGCACGTAAAAAGTGAAGTAAAAGGGGCTATATAAAACAAGTATTAGAACAACGTTACCGCGCGCTATTTTCAGACCGATTCACTGGATCCGAGTCGCGCAGATATGTACAAACCGAGATTTATATACTGATACAATCATATAGTAAATAAAAGATCCATTTTTGTAATTGACTGTTTTGCTTCTTTATTTATATGTACAAATGATAACGACGTCATAGTGTGTTTTATCAAAATACACTATAAAACTACTGACAGACCATGATAAGCTCATTGCGCAAGGAAAGTTATCATGAAGCTGAGCACTTATGTCAGTATCGTCCGTGTTTGTCACGTCGCGATTACAAAGGGCAAATAAAATTGTTATTTCATTTTATGAACGCATATTACAGTTTGATTATATAATAAAATGTGGACAATTATGCAAAAGTCTGTTTAGTTTTATGAAGTACGTTAATGATAACTTGATTTTAACAGACTAATTCGCAATACTTGTGTTAACTATATTCTTTGAAAAAAGCATCAGTTATTGGTGTCCTTCAAACAATTTCAGTATGGTTGCACTCCGGGGTTCAATGTTTCTGCTGCATTCATTATCGCAATAAATCCAGGTCAAACCTATCTCAGACAGCTACGCCGAAAAACAAACGTAAAGTCCATTTAAGACAACGCTGCAATTGTTTCAAAGAATCAAAGAAAGTAAATAAATGACTCAATTTTTCGCTACAACAATGATATGTTTTGTCTTTCAGATGCATTACGCAATTAATAACCAAAACAATATTTTCTATAATTTAACTGCGATATGTGAGCAGGTATTTGCCAGTTCCTATGGGGTAAAGCTATTAAAGCAAAACTCAGTTGTGCCCAATTAAAACGGCATACTGACATATGATAAACTGTGTCATAACTATGACGTCGTTCGACTGTGACCTTTACTTAAGGTGTTGTAATTTTCCGAAATACTCATATTTGTTTTATTGTCAGCGTTAATGGGGTTAACATACAAACATGTGTAATGGTTGAATACAAGCATATATAAGATTCAAATATAGGTAACAGTTTTCATGTATTATTGTTAAAACGCTCATCCATTTATATCGTGTTAATTATGTTGTTTAAATAGTGAAGCAAATTTAATCGGTTCGACAACATTGCAAAAAAGGTTTACATGTGTTTGAAGTGTCTTATTTAAGTTAAACTTAATATGTTATTGCAACTGTTTCGTCTGAAATCTTAAGTATCGTACTTTGCCCGCTGTTAAGACATTTAAAGTGAGACTTTACGATGTTTATATGTGTCAAATTTTAATATATCGATCAAAATATGTAACAATAACACAAAATAGGCAAGACAAATTATACATTGAAGACGAATTTCATAAAATTCAGCAAAGACAAGTTTGCGCTGGTTAAAGCCGATGCCGACACTTTTACTCGTATTTGTTTGGAAACAAAATTGTGTCCTTGTGTCGTATGAACGAATCTGCACTAAAGCTAAATTTAGATTTACATTGTACATGCATGATATATATGCTGGCGAATTTGGCTGTAGAGCCATTTTCGATTTCCGATTTAAATATCTGGCTTATTTCGCATTTTTCGACACATGTTCTTCTTAACTTTTATTTTAATTTATATTGAAATATATGTATGATAAGTTTTTCACACATTTATAAAAATTCCTAAATATTTGACAGAATCGTATAATCTCACTTTAAAGTCGGTTAGAAATGTGACAACGAAAATGACAGAATTAAAAAAAGAAGATTGTTCTTAAGTAAGGTGGGAACGCAATGAAGTTTTGATATACTGGTTTCTAACGTATACGAACTGAGAAACATATCTTAAAGTAATTGAATGAAAGCAACATCGCCGGTGGTTAATTACGTAATGCAAGTCAGGGTCCCTATTGCAAAGAAGAACTGGAGTCATTAACGTATCATTAATATTCTTAACAGAGGGTTAAATCATTTGGGCTTAACACTTCTCACATGTTATATTTTCATAAGTATGTTACATCAATATCACATTTTAAATAAGTATTAGCAATTGATTTATTCGATGATAAAAGTGAAGTGACTAATAACATCATCAACTATATACAAGTTACGAATTAATTATTTACAGTGTGGTGATACGACACTTTTATTATTTCTTGCCCTTGCATAGACAACTACTCACTTACTTAAACTAACGGAGCTTTTTTAAACCCCACTTTAAAAATATTTTTAAAATTTCATATTATAAAGGGCATAAGAAAACCCCTTAAACATTTGCGACTCAAATCAAGTGTATATCATCACCTATCAGATTTGACTTATCAAAAAAATCTTACATGTATATCCATGAACATATTCTAATGTATTGAGTATATAATATTATTTTTATGCTTAATATCAAATGAATATATATTTAATCCTTACCGACTTAAAATGTCATAATCATTACCATAAAAAGCTAAGATTTAACGCGATCATTTTACAAGCGTATGCTATTAGTATATTTTGCATAAAATTATGTTTGTATTATAGGCGGACAAATATACGAATATTAATGTGGCAGGCATTGCGAAAATAACTTAACACCAGCTTTGGTGTATCAGTCAATATTAGACATGCGTGAGAAGAGTAAAGATGAAAAAGAAATATTCCTTATGGGAATTTTAAGAAATTGTTTGGATACCTCTTCCAGCACGAAAAGAGGGAAGAAACGCTCCCGGGTGCGCACACACTTTACAATTAGTGGTGGTTCAGTGTGTATGGTGTACCTCTGCATGGTGCTGGCGTTACTGGAAGTCGATCGTAGACATACACGTCAATGCGCTACCTAGTATACGGTATGTAGCCAGTATAACATCATAGAAACCTATATTGTACGCAAATAGTAAAAAAAACAATCCTACTGATTTGGACCAAATACAAATAATAAAATGTGTCCTTCCGCTGCAGAAAATATCAGTACTTCCAAATGTCGTCTGCCTACCCCGGCGTTGTCATGGTGAAGACATGCAGGGAAGGTTAAGAAACCTCTTTATGTTTATTGAAGAACCCAGGTTTCCTCCTCATGAACACCGATCAGCTAGTGCAGCTGCTCGCTCCTGGATTATCTTCAGCGTCAAGTGGGTTAACGAACATGTAACTGAATATAGGTTATAGTGGGAAAACCCGTATAATGAAAACAAGTGTTATCCATCATAATAACAATTGAGTAAATAGTATTGATTTTCTCAGTCATATGTGTGTATACACATCGCACAAAATACACACTACATTATACAAAATTTTCAAAAAATCATTGATTACTTTCTAAATATTAAACTCGACGGTTATGTCTTTCTTATGACATGTTCAATGAGCTTCTGGTACGGTGGACAATTAAGTCTGGACAATATTATAACCGAATTATGAAAGGTATAAAAGCAGTGTCGACATATAATGTTCGAAGTGCTGTCTTTAGTAAAAATTTTCGTGTCAACGTTTGAAATGAAGACAGAGAAAACGATGAAATATATAAAATACCAAGGAAATCTTCGACAAAAATGATAGTGAAACTCAAGAAAAAATACCAGGAGAGAAATTCTTGTCCGCTAATTATTTATGAAGGCAAATGACCAATTGCCTTTACAGTGCAAGACACGTGCACGATAGAAAATCCAGTTGACGACTGTGCTAGTATATTTGTGACAATAATATTCTTGCTTTAAGTGTGCGTGATGTTAAATTTTCAAAAAGTCATGCATTCTGGATGAACTTTTTACGAACTTGTCATGTAATCAGGGTGTAATTACCTTTATATAAAAGACAGAAACGGGTCGTTAAACGGCAATATACAAGTTCAAACCAATCATCGGTTACGTTCCAATAATCTTGTTTACTATTAATATTGGGATTTTCATCCCGGATACACTCGATTTTGTTTGTCTTATTGGTTGCCGTTTCGTTTCCTTATGGCAACAGGGAGATGTAATTCAGATCGCTACGTAAAAAGAAATAGTAGAGTCCGAACACGTAACTATTGAGGATGTCACCTTGCGAAAAGTAATTATTTATTAAACAAATGTTATTTAAGATGTATAGTTCACATGTGATGACATGTTAACACATTCCGAAAGTATCGTTATCATATTATGCAAATATATTTTTCGGCAAAATGAGACCCATTGTCTTCCTTTAATTTGTTCAATGCATGGTTAGTGTCAACATGAGAAGAATATTTGTATAAACGCTGATTGCTAATTCAATCTATTTCAGTTTATTAAAACATAATAATTGTATATATTGAATGGATATGAATCATTCAAAAATGAAGTCGTTTATTTACGTACCTGCTATTCTTCTTCGTTTTCGTCCAATATTGGCAGTTTTTATTAGTTTGTCAATTCTTAAATCCCCCAGTATAGGCATAGTAGCAGAAGGAGCATTTAGACATCTATTTTGTAAAGACAGTTTGTACTACGTGAACACAATAAAGAAAGATCTTATTAATGTTTTCTTGCAGTTCAATATATGTTTAAGTTCGTGTAAAATAATGCTCAATTACATAAACAAGGTCCATAAAGTTGCATAGTTTATGTGTATCGGGAATTAGGAATTATATACAGCGCCAAACACGAATGCTCAGCTTGGTATCGGGTATACACATTTTAGTGAATATCGAACAATGGACGAATTCCAAGCTGGATATTCTTAATGGTAACCCATATGGTATAGTAATGTGTATTCGTCTAAATAAGTTTGACAAAAAATCATTTTCTTTATTATTCTGATCAATTTGAAGGGAATATCAATTGTGATATATTTATGGCATTTGAGATATGATTCGGAAAAGAAGGAAATTTGAATATGAACACTATTCGATTCATCTTTTCTGAAGCTTCATTTGTACAAATTTATTATTTATTTATTATATATGTATATATATAGAACTGCATCAATTTGATGTATGTTGCGTGGATGCAGTAGCTCTTATTGTGTTTAAAACCTGCTTCAATGCCTTTCTTGTCTTATATCTTTACACATTGCCTTTATTTAAAATGCTAACTTGAACGTTTATCAATTGTGAATTTCGCAAGAAATGCTGACTATTTACCAACCTATTGTTGACATGAAGCTTAACTATATTAAATTAATTGATGTCATTTGGTGTCCTTTTCCCCTTTGTCATTCTGGCTGGCAATTGATTCTTTGCCATAAATAAAGGACCAACTGTTATTATAAGATTTATTTCCTGATGATGTCTAGAAAGTTTTTTTCTAGAATAAATCATGTTTGAACTTTGCGTCGAATGGTTGAGTGAAGGCAAAAATGTGGAGACATAATTATAAAACACTAAACAAGAACAAAAATGATTATCCCATGAAGTACACAATTTAAGACAAATTAACAGTTCCCTATTTAATAAAGGTATATTTGCGAACTGTGCCAAACTCTACTTATGCGAAGGTTTGGAAAGATTATATATGAAGAGGCTCACATTTAAGGCATGTTCAAGTGTGATAAATATTAAAGGTAAATCTGTATCATTATTTGCTTATTACACTTGCATAGTATACACAATGAATATATATGTGTTATACCAGTTGGTGGGATAATCAGATTGTCAAAACCGTTCACGTACCTCGGATAATTGTACATTAACTTTCAAACAGTATCCACTATTAGGCGATGGAGTGTCGCGCTAGAAGTGTGTCCATAGCACACAGGTCGATGTAAATCACACTTAAAGGTTAATGTCCTAATAAGGACGTCATACAAGTTGTGGAAAAGGTAACATCATCATTCATCAAAGACACATTAAATATACACAAAGAGAAAATTCAGCTGCACATGCAGAAAAGCAACCTTATTTTACCATACAGTGCTTTATTTATGGCAAGGAACCAATTGCCTAACAGTGAGATACAAAACAATTATTAGATCAGACAGAAACGTACACAACAGTTAACAAAACTGGGTTCCTCGCATTGGAATAGATATTGCGAATCATCGGGGGTTTTAAGAAGTTCCAAACTTTACACTTGGTCAAGAAATGATCCACAAGAAAATTAAAGCAAAAATAAATTAACCTGATAGCATAACGATTCAAAGTAAATAGCAATAACAGAGAATACATTTAAATTTAATTAACATTTACATACTCAATTATATTACACGTTTAATTCCTATCTTTGTTTCAGTATCAGGGTCAACGCCTCCAAATCATTAAAAATTCGTTGCTTTGATAACTAAAAACACGTACCAAAAGCATAGTTGATTTAATCATTCGAATAAATAACTTGTTTACACTGTGCCTGCTTTTACAATAATTTATATTTCATCAACTCAACGAATAATAACACTAATTTGCAAAGCATCAAATGTTCACAAAATATCTGAGGGTTTGCTGTATATATAAACAGAAAATATATTTCTAATTATCTTTCACACATATTAATATATGAAGAAACAAAATACATAACACGCCTTTTCAGTTACAGAAACATATATGTTGAAATGTTTTATACCAATGTTGTGCCAGCAATCTTATAAATTGATTCCAATCTATTGAAATCATTTAAACGAATGATAATGTGTATTTATTACCGAAGGTTCAGTGACCTAAAGAAGACACCACTAGTAAAAGGATCACTAAAATTAGAAAAACATGTTGTCTTAAGTTTTGAACAGTTATTCAACAAAGAAGACTATATAATTAAAGTTAAACACAATGACGATAATATGTTTTCCCGGACAAACATCAAGTCTGAACGCTTTGCTATATGTAAAGAGTGGCACTTTCTCTTGCGCGTGATTACTATATGATGATTTTTTTTCTGAATTCAAGTTGTGAGTTTTCAACTATTAATAAATGTGTGGTTTCTATAAGCGAACAAACAAACAAACAGGCCAAAAACAATATGTATTACAAGTTCAGTTATTGGATGAATCACTAAACATAACTGTAAAGAGCTGCATTATAGACTCATGTATTTGGTTGAAACACATCCATGAAACTGCAGTCTGTATTGCAGTCTGACACTGACGTATGTGTACAAACGTATAATAGGAGTGCATTAATGAACATGTTAATGTCTGATGCTGCAATGCTTTGATCATTGAAAGATAATATAAGTTAATTGTCTCAATGGGATTCACACATGCAAATGACGTTTTCTAAAGCATAATGCCTTTATTTCCGAATGTTAAAATCCTTAAAAAGGGTAAGAATAATGAGCTTTCCTGTCTGATCTGTACCATTAAAAGATAACAAAACTTTGTGTTTGTCATACATTATCACGTGAAATAAGTATTGCAAAATATTTGAACATCCAGACATTTCGGAAGTTATGCGGGATGATATACACTAGAGGGTAACATACTCTGGATAATAATGAAGGTTAAATCAGACAACGTAACTAAAACACATCTTCCACAGATGGTTGAAATCGCGTCTTCGCATTTAACTCAATAAAATGCCTTTTAATTGTTATTCTCTATGTCTCTTAACGACATGAACATTTATATAGAATACAAGCCAATCGACAAACATCTTTAGATTTTTTTTATATTGACAACTTATGCCTTTTTATTCGTGAAAGCATCTGCTTACAGGTATGAAAATGTATATTCTTAGGCTCATACCATATGCCGCAGATGTGATGGTAGAACATTAATATGTTTCAACATCTGTTTCAAGACGCATTAAATCTTGATTGTACGTAACGTCGTGTTAATGACTGTTTTTGCTCTTTAATCGGATCTAAATAACATAATTCAAGATAACATAAATGAACATTTGTATTTTGAGCTTCAGGAATACACATATGGTATGTAATAAAAAATAATTACGTCAGCTATATGCTCACATAATTTGAGCATTTGAGATGATTCGTGTATATTAAATGCTATTTAAATGGACCTCTTCACAGATTATCAAAATGACAATTTTTCAATCGTCCAACTTTGTGTCACAGATTCAAAAAACTAAAAGAGCACTGTACATCTGTCTTTCTGGGAGCAGAAAAATGACGTTTACTCATGCTGAAAATCCAATTTCGTTAACGACAAATCTTCATTAGAAATTGTTAAAATAATTAAGCGTTCCAAACGCACAACGATTTAATACTTTTGAAGTGTCTCTGTTGTTTTTGATATCTGTTGTGACAATACGTAACCACGCGGATTGCTTAATATTAATATGTACAATTTTAAACGCAATAACTAAAGCAATATTGTATTGTGTAACTCGATGTATAATTGCATTACCAAAATATATAAATATGACAACGAATCCAAAGGTCGGTAGTTCGAACTCAGGTGAAGTAAACTTGTTTGTTTTTTTCCTATTCATAACTTCTATTCTTGTTTTATGATGAAGCTCTTTAGTTCTGTTGTCAACATTTATACATTTAATGACGAACTTAAAAAGAAATTCAAATATATATTAAGAACTCAAATGTTTTTTTTAAGTCGACCAATTGCACGTTCCCTTATTCATTAGATTGTACAAAAACGATAAATATAGTATCAACGCTAATAAACTCATAAAATACATTGTATAATAGCAAGTTGTCATACATGAGACAGAAATGTAAAATGCTAATGAATGCATTATAAACTTGAAATTGTTCAGCGTTGTTAGAAGTGCAATGAGCATTTTGCTGCTTATATCGTTTTCTTCGCAAATGTATGCACATTCATATGTTTACATCTTATTTTGCAATTCGAATAAGCTATCAAACTTTAATCGATACTAATTACGCACCTTCGTATAAAATGCATTGGTTGCATTTATTTTAATTGCATCAAAGAAAAGTGGTAGACATCTTTTCTGAATATGCTATATAAAGTGAAAGCTAATACCATTGAGAGAGAAAAAAAAGCTCGAGCATGCTTATCTTGTTTTCAATCCACTATAAAGTGTATGCTCAATTTGCTTAATCTTAATTATAATTAATCTGTAAAGGGCTTGTTAAACCGATATAAACGACAAATCTACAACGAGTACCATAGCATCGCGACGAGAGCTATAAATGTGGAGATATGAGTTGTGTGTATCGATCCTTAAGAGCATTGAGATTGTCCTCAGCATAAAAGTTTCAGCAATGATTAAAACTGAATCATCAGTAGGCCAATTTGAGGTCATGACGTCAATTTGAGGATAGATTAAAGGAATATGGCTGGAAACCAAAATACCAAATACCATAGTTATGATGCGAGTATTACTTTGACGAGTAATCTATCAAAGCAAAATACAGAATACGATAATAATAAGGCGACTTTTCCATGAAACCAAAATATATTTCATTTAGGTTATATACATTTTTAAGTTGTATGTACATAATTAGTGTACGTATTTTAACGTGTGTACGCAGCGTGCATGATTATTTAATGTGTATTATCGCATATTTCATTATCATAATATTATGCCATTGACTCGCATACATGTACCAATGGCCAAACGCCTTTTGAAGACTTTCGATGAAACCTGCATCTTCATAAAAAAACTAATAAGTTTTCTGATAAGCTGTTCAAATAAATGAATCATCGCATAGAATGCTGCCAGTAAAATACAATCTCAATTGATTGCGGGGTTTTGTTTAGTCGACGCGGATTTATCGACAACTTCTTTGCATCAGACTTTTTCTTACAGTTTAATGCATACAATCTCAACTGATTGAAGTTTGTGTTTAGTCGATGCTGTTTGATCGATAAATTCTTTGTATCTGGCTATAATTACTGACAGTTAAATGTATTTTAAGACAAGTGCTAAATTGGTATTTTCATTTTGTATAGTTGAAAATAAATAGACCTGAACTATTTGATGATATATCTAACACCGGAACTGCCGGCTACACGTGATTTCTTTGATTACAGTTAAAACCAACTGCGAATATGTTTTCGGAGCTGAATTTCGCTAGCTTCTTAGAACATATTCAACATCTATTAGCTCTTTTCATATTGTTTCAATGCAGTACCATACTTTCATATTCACAATTTGTGTTAACAATTAAGCATGGAAATTTGCTATTATCTAAACCACTTAGATCATATGAACAAAACAATACTGGGGAAATTGATTTAAGAACAGTTTAAACAAACGTCGAGCAAATACAGGAACATTGAACTATCCTGAAGTGTTTGTTAAAGAATGTTCACAAACTGCTTTAGTCCAGTTTCAGTTTAAATGTCAACTTCCGTTCGTACATACGCGTATTCCTTAAAGACAGACGACTTACTACATTGATATCAATGAGATGCATCCAAATCTACATAAATTAACCAAGGGTATTGTTTGTTCTCGAAGAAAATCCTGGTTTCTTAAGAACAACTTCACTGGCATTATGATTCATTTGATATGCCAGTTTGTCATTGAAATCGCAGCCGTACAATACATCTTCGTACAACAAAACAATATTTGTCTTGAAACTAATGCTTTAATTAAACACGCATGGAGACATTCTAATTCACCAGTCAAAGGTTTGGCTTCTACATAAAATATCATATTTTTATAAACTCAATACATGTATTTATTACATATGGACCAAAAAGACACAATCTTTGTTTAAGCTAAAATTACGTTAACTACATGTTAAACATAAAGATTTTGAAATTTGAAAACCTTTCCCTAACCAGTAAACGTGGAATTAGGTTTAAAGTTAACGTTGGTGCAATATATTGCAGAGTGAAAAAAAACGACAAAGGGCCATAGTTCTGCCAACACTGTTCGCAGAAAAAAGAGATCTACACATTAAGATTACTAAGCTCTGAAAATTTGAACAAAAGCCACAAACCTGTAAAACGGGAGTCGAGAACACAACCTTAGCGTCGTGTGTAACTAAGGACGGACGAACGTACAAGTTCGCTGACTTTGTGGAGGCTTAAACACCACGAAATTGACTATAAATGTCAACTATGAATAGACTGTTGGATCCATCCCGCGTTACACTACTCTGAATAAAAACTCAACACGGTATGTTGGTTTTGTATTGTGCTGCGAACCTCACTGTTTAATGATCTCAATAATTATCATGTGTTTTCAACTAAAAACAGCTACGTTATTTAGTTGTTGTTTTTTTTAATAATAAAACTTTACCCACCCGTATATTTATATTGAAGTGATTTTCCATCTATAATCGCTGTTTTTTACACTTTTCTAAGACAGTAAACCGAAATGCGATAATGTACATTGAATTATTCAAGTCATGCCAAGTACAATAAAGAATTTGGTAGAACGTTTTCGAAGACTATCGGGTTATTTAAATGAAATTGTGCGAGGTGAGTTTAATGGAATTTTCTGTTAATTTGAACAACTATACATTTGCGTTGGTGGTATTTAAATGTTGTAACTTGATATATATTTGGAATAGACGGGACAAAATCGCACTGAGATGTAAATGAAAATAAATATAAATAGCACAAACGTGTTATTGTATCTTATGTGTCGTCAACACATAAATATCACACTCACTATTTCAACGACGTTTGGTTTAAACATATTTATTTTAGAGTGTGTTTACAAGATATAATACAAACATCTTTAGTTTATAGGATTGTAACGGTAGCAAAGCTAGTAGGGTTCCTTTCCCCAGTAACATATTAACAAACATAGTGACGTTAATTTGCATTTTAAACACAAAACAATTAATAATAATTCGAGGTTAAACAAGTATGTGAGTACTATTGGAATTAAAATAGTTTTTGTTTTAATTGTGAAACAGTGTATTTAAGAAGACAAAGTAGAATCAAAGAAATACTTTTTAAGAAAAGAAAATGTTAAAAAATAGAGAACCGATACTTATACCATTCTGAACCTTCGTGAGCCTTCGATGAAACTATGGACCGCATCAAACACAGCAAAATAATCTATAAGGTCAAGATTATCATCGCCATACAATAATGTGCGCAATGATATGTCCGTCTATTGTTCTACAGTTCTCACTAAAATTAATCTTTAATTTGCATGTAAAAGACAGATCAGAATAAAGTGAATAGTGTCTTCTATTTTTCCGCATTGACAAAGCGGCGATGGAACTAGATTTCTATCATTTAAATGTTTATTATGAGAACTACAGTTAGTTCTTAGACGTGTGTGCAACACTTGTTGTCTTCGCTTACCATAATAAAACAATGGATTACTACGAGGTTTATTTATATCAATGACCATTTTAAAATCAAATATGTTATCAACAAGCTTTGCTTTGCCTGGAAGTGAATTCCAATCAGAGACTATTGAGGGCAATAAGGAATTTTGATACAAAGAAGTCCTTGACCGAGCAACGAAGTTTACGGCCTTTAGAAAAAGTAAGACTAATTTTTTGTACAAGTCATCTTACATTAATTTTTGATAAGTCTAGCCATATTGTTTAGCTTTATAAAAAGTACATTCTTTATTTTGTTTATCACTTTTAGAGCCGTATTCCGATTATTTATATCAAAAAAGATGTATATAACAACATGTTAACAACTTATTTGATTCGTTACCTTTACTATTAATTGTAATTTGATAGACACTTATTACCAGAGCGGGATCACAAAATTACAGCTCCCGCTATGAAAATTCGTAGCGAGTTAAGTCGAGATATAGAGCGAATATCAATACGAAATTAACACAAATCACTTTCTTGCTGATATGGCTGGAACGTGAGCGGCATTAAACAAGCAATAAATGGTATAACACGATGAAACATACCTGTCTTGTAATGGACGTGGCAATCTTGACAGTCACGTGATTACCCCCCTCTGCATTACGCATCTTCCTACAAAATGCATTTATTTAATGGACGCTTATTGCATTGAAGCGTTGTGTTTCGCTTCTTGTCAGTTAATAATCAAAGTAGTGAAATATACCGTATAAGATATGGAGAGAAACAAAAAGAAGAAAACAAATCGTGTTTTGTGTACCATTTGCTATTGTACTTTTTATTTCATCAAGATTGTTCAAAGGTGCTGTAATAATTTTATACAATTATGGAATACTGCAGGGGACTCGTGACAACTACCTGTCAATTTAGAGATTAGTATTAAGGATATCGATCAATTAGGTTGTCATAAACATAGTTTTAGTAATATTGTATACCAGCCATGATTAAGACGCTACCACAAGAAGGTCAATGTAAGTTTACTTATGACGTCAAATGTTATATACAGAAGTCGAAGATATGTTCTCCCGGAGTTCTTAGCAATCGACCTTTACTGCCAGTTAACTGTCGATTATGACAGGTGTTAAATAGGATTTTATATGTTTGTAGATACATTGTAATGAATACGACATGTAGGAATGCCTAATAAACAGTTTCGGCTATCAATGTTTTCTTTGAGTGTTCGTGTAAACTAACTGCGACGTACTTTTCGAACAAAAACATGTGTGCGCTTTTGCAAATAATATAAATTTATATTAGCGTTACACTAGTCGTTTCAAGCTAAAAGCACTATACATTATTGATACAGTATTGGAGGATGAAGGCAAGAGTAAGAACCAGCTTTTATCTCAGTCACTAGTGTAATAAAAAGAAATCCATAATAAAGCTAACGATTATGGCTTTGAACAGACTTTCATCACATGGCTTTTAGGACATGTATAAGTAATTATGGTTTCTGGATGTCTTGAAAGCTCGTATCATTAAATAATCATAAAGATGATACAATTATTGTGTTGAGATGCTCACGCTTCAAGCTTAATAACAAATTAGCGAGTTAATTATTTTAAAATTGTTATTTTCAATGGCAGATATTGTAGTCTGCAGTGACCGGTGCTTTAATGTTGGCAAATATTCCAATGACATCAACGTGCTACTACCAACCTTAGTAATTAACCTTACGACCCACCCAAACACGAGTGTGTTTAATAATGTCGAAAACAAGTACAAATATAACAGTTACCATATATCATACAACTGCACCTGTCATTTTATTTCCATATTAAAAGAATGTAAAGCAAATATAAAAAATCAGTTGTATGAAATTAATATCGTTTATGACAGTTCATTGAAAGGTTTTCGGGTCGTTCTTTAACTTGTCGTAGACGTATTTAGGACGTATGTTTTTTTGAATTATCTGAATGGATACATAAAAATATCACCGACTTAAGATGGTTTCTCGTGCCAATGCGATCATTGTATGGGAGTGCTTTTATAAAGAAATTAACGTACGGAATCCAGTTAGGCCACATTGACTGTCGCCTTTGAGGCAGACACACGCTTATCAAAGGGACGAACGCCACGATACTCGACAACTTTAAAAGAAAAGCGACAATTAAAGACGAAATGCGACATTTGAACATTTAATGTCGCATTGTCGCGCTTATATTTGCCAGGAGAAGTTGCATTGAACATTTAGTGTCGTTCTAAATTGCCGCTTGTCGTTGCAAAACGTCGCATGTCATGGCATGCGTCCATTTTATTGTTATGTGTCGACATAAACGGTCGACAGGCAACATTCAAAGCGACGCACGATAGGACACGCGACATTTTAAACGACAAGCAACATTATATCGCGCAAATTGTAGACTGTCAACTTAATCCCATGGAGCACGACATACGACAATCACAAACGACGGTGATATTTCAAACGACAATCGACCTTTAAACGAACAAATATCGCGCTTAATATTGTCAATCGAGTGTAATGCGTTCCTTTTTAAGAAATTAATCATGGAATTAAAACTCCCTCAACGATCTAACAATATTTGTTCATTAATGCACTCCTCAATGGGGAAAAACGTCAAACATTTCCAAGATAAAACATTGCAAATTGTATTAATACGTGTTAATATGCAACTTGGTGAATTATCAGTAATATTGTTAGAAACTGATGGTGGGTGACCTTTGCACCATTAGTGATGTCATGCCATACAAGAGCGACGCTTCAATACAAGTTTGGTGTGTGAAATAAAAGTGTTGTATCTCAGTTGAAAGGTCGACATCCGTTCTAATGTACACGTATTCTCTCTAGGCGGACGACTAATTAGATTGATATCATTGAAGTATGCATACATTACCCAAGGGTATTGTTTGAACGCGAAAACAATTATTTCATCTTAAGACCAGCCTGACTGGAATTTCTGATATACTAGATATGCCATTATGTGATTGACATCATATAGAAGCGACAAACAGTATCCAGTTTTTGTTAAACATCAACTATAAACATAAAATGATTCAAACTGTGAACTTGGAACAGTCAATGTTAATCATTGGGATTTCACATAGGTTTAAGAGCTTGCTGAACCTTACACTTGCCACATAATTAATCAGAATCATAACCTTCCAAAACCTTTCATACACAATTAACCTCTTTGTTTTTATACATACAACTTATGAGGACACAACACAGCACATTTTGTTTTTGCCATTATACATCATACAGTTATGAAATAGTTTCTTTATTTGTTGAGGTGTTTTTTAAAAACGTTGTATAGAGTGAAGCAATGGTACACCGTAGTTTTATTTTCACAGGATGCTCCATCTTCAACAATTATTGTTAATTAACACATTTCAAGTCTAGTGAATAAAACCGAAATGAGGACATGTATATGAATTTTTCGTGTTATGCAATTTTTCCATAAATAATATGGACTATTTTAAGGTGATTTAATTGCACTTGGCGCGAATATTTGCTAAATGGACCTTTCAATGTATATTGAACATCGATACAATGGGCTTGTTCGCTAAACAAATGTGAGGAACCATGACATGGAGTGGATAAAAGCTTGCTGAAATCTAAATAAACACATTTCACAATCGAAATTAACATGCGTGTCATGCTAGAAAACTCCTGAAACAACTGCTCATACATTCTTGTAGTTGTTTATGCACATGCACACTAACGATGCCACATGTGTTGAGTTATTCGATACAGCATGTTCTGCTATAAAATCAATAAATTATCTGAAAAATCACAACACGTTTAAAATAGAAGCCGGGATGCACTGTACACAATAAGATGTTTAAATAAACATAATTATTTTTCATATTTGTTTTTAACAATTGCTTGAAGTTACTCTTAAAAATGGTAAGCGATTTCAGTTAATGACCCAATGACATATGACAGTGTTTTCTTACATTCTTCGCTAGACGTCTTAACCTTGTTCATGTTGACATTAAATAGACTTGTTTTATGTTGCGAAGTTCACTCTTAGGACATCATTCGTTCGTCAGACTCTTATACATTGATGCGATAATATCGAAATGTCATGTTCACTTGTTCATGCAAGATCATTGTAAAGGACAGTTCATTACGTAAATTAGATATAAAAATTGTCAATCCTTCAAACAAGTGTTTAGATATTAAAATTGATGAATTGCTTGTTCGGCAATATAATGTAGTTATATCATGAAGATTTAATTACAGATGGGTGTGTGAGTGTATTCAATCTTTGCATGTACGTCGTTATCGCACAATAACAACACTAATGGATTGTTTCAATCAAGTTTCTGTAGTTTTAAATGAATTGCAGTAAGTTGCAAGGACATAACATACGGATATAGTATTTATACGCGATTACGATTTAGACACATTCCACGATACATAAATACTTCTTAGCGTAACAACTAGTGCATATAGACGTCATAGACATGTGTGTAGACATCTTGCCAACTAGTTACAACTTCCCTGGTATGTATATATTGCGAAATATACATATATCGTACATACAGTTGTTTTCAACGACGTGTGTAATGACAGCAGAAAGATAATGTGCATATATAAAATTAGTCTCAAAGAACATGTATTCAATACATGTACATGATCATTGTAAACATAATACGAGTTTTCGTTAATATATAACAAACTGGTTATTGATTAGTGTGTGCCGTCAATACATAAATATTACACCCACCAAAGCAACGATATACACATGGCTTTTAAAACGTCAGCATAACACATATAAAGTATTGAAAAGAATGTTCTTCCTCAAGGAGTTCACTTGTTCTCAGCAAACGTAGGCCGCCTACCATATGTATGGTTATATTAAAAGCTGAAGTTAAATTAGTGTAATAAAATAAGAATACATATAATTAAACATGAAACATACACAACCGCACACACGCACCCGTGCAAGCACGAACGCGCACGCAAGAAAACACACACACACATTTTGAACTATACTAAAATAATCATCAACCTTTTAAAGAGAACAATGCTGTGAATTTTCGTACGTTTGATCTAGTTTGAAGGCTATATAGATGCAATGGCAGTTACATTTTGTACCAATTTAATGGTTTTATACATCACGTAAAGTAAACCTATTTACATAATTTTGAATGCTGTATATGCATTGGAAATTATCAGTTTAAATAATGATAAAATACCAGAGTCGATTATGCATGAACACTCTCGGTACTATAAAAATATCATGTAGTGGGTCCTGCATAGAGTATATCCTTGGATTTGATATCCCAAAACAGTTTTAAAATTGTAATGAAAAAGCGACAATAACTTTTTCGGCCGATTAATGATGTGGATAGATGGCAATAAAGAATCAAGTATTTATTTTTTTGATAGGTTTCCAAATAGTAACGGATGTATCACCAAAAATGTACACACAGAATATACAAACTAACATAACAAGTGAATTATTTTAAGTAACGTAGCACTGTAGAGAAATAATTTGCATTTGAATGTGCTAACGAATAATATTGGTGATAACAATTGCAAAACAAAGACAGAATTGTAGTAAATATTTCAAGCAATTTATGAAATGCTTCGTTAATTTTGCTAGTATTTCGTTATCTTTGTAAAAACGTGCTCACTATTATAAATTGTATAAATTTCATTAGGATTTATTTATAAGTTGTTTTTTTGTATAATCATAACGAATCTTGCACGCGTATTGAATAAGGGTAAACGCCTTATACAATAGTGCAGTCATTAGAACAAAGCTACGTGGTACCGAGCAAAAATGTAAATACAACATACTTCTTTATAGAAGAATATAGCCTGGTACCGCCTGATTTTGCATCTTTTGATAAGGCATACGCTTGCATGACATGAGATGGTATTACATGACTTGACATTGTATTGTTGTTGCATAACACTGTATTGCATTGCATGACATAAAACCAAATTTCATTTCTTTACATTACATAATATTGCATTTATATTACATGGCTAGTATTGAACTGCAGTGTACAAAAAATATGCCACGAACTACTGTATTTCTTGCATATACGGTGTTTCTGAAAGAAATAGTAGAACTTAATGTCCTCAAGAATGTTGATCATATGACTATTTCCAGACGATGTAGTATATATTCACCCTTTTTCCTTCAAGGATGATTGAGTAGCAGAGTGATAGCTAACGCATAAACATGTTTTGCATTTTGTATGTGTTGACTGTTATTTGAAATGGTTAGGCATTTGACGTGTGAAATGTACATACTCTTGCTCGATATCGGTTGCACGATCAACAAAATTAAATAAAATACAAAATAAAACAGCACGAAGAAAAATGCACTGCATTCGGTTAGTTATTAAGCATCAGCATAATTTGGTACTGAAATTGTATCACGTATATCTGCAATTAAGAAGCTCTAAGAAGCTCTGAAGAAGCTCTGTGAAGAAGAAAGGGTAGTATATGTTTTAAATGTACATTATAAGATACTATCCGCCCCATTTAAAACAAATGACACATGAAATGGCTGGTATAATAGTTATTTCGAGGATCTCTAAACAGCATGTTAATGTTTGTTGCACTTGTTTCTGGAAAAACTCTTACTTGCATTATTTCGGTCGTTTGCAATTAGTTTCAATTGTTGGGGGTATCATCTAAAAACTAGCGACTTAAACACATAATGTTCTTTAGTTCCGTAAAATGTTTAATGCGTTTTTAAATCAAGGACAACACATAATTGTTTATTCATTTTACACATTTTAAGGACACATGGGATTCAATAATTTATCGTTTGAATGCCGAAAACATGTGATAATAGATTTTTCAAGAATAAATGTTTCAAAGTGCTTTGATCTACCGCTATGGACATTTACGTCCAAGTGAGAATTGTCTTATAAGTTTTAATCATGTCAATGATATATAATCATCCAATGTATTGAACATGGTATCTTGAAAGTTACAAAACGAATGTTCACTTTTCGATTGCCAGAAGTGTTTATTATTTTTTTATTGAATTCCATTAGTATAGTACAATGTCTTGACGATTCCCATGTGGACTATACATTGCTTTAATGGCACACAAACTTGCCTAGTAATTGACTTAATGTGTAGAGCAACATCATTATAAAGTCTAAAATATATACACACGAAGGTTCTCAATGTGCGTGACTCGTGTTAATGTATAAATGTTTCGCTCAACCAAAGTTGTATGCGTGGTGTATATAACAAGTTTTTATAACAAAATCAGAAAATAAATTCTGTCTCTTTACTATTCGACTTCAATACTGTGAAAATTTAATCATTATTGATATTAGAGTTTTCTTTATTTACTTAAAATGTAGAAATATGATGATAAAAAACGCTACATGCGTATATTGTGTAGATTGTTGTGTTATATCATCTCTTACGCAACAATTTTATCCGGACATATAAACTTATAGTATTTTTCATTCGTGCAAACATTGGTAAGATGTTCTAAAGAATATTGTTAAATTAGAACAAATTCGGTAAATCTGATTGCATTAATTAGTCTCTGTGTGTGCGGTCATCATTACAAAAGCGAAAACAACACAACAGTAAGATAACAATATCTTAGTTCGATATTGTTTTTTTTTCAGACTTAAATTGGCCTCGATATTTTATAATCTCGAAATAATCTGTATGGCTTTGACGTTTATAAAGCTATAATATATCTTAATTTAACGCGAACGAGCTTTCACAAAGTGCACATTAAAATCACATTTAAAGTATCTTAGTTACAATACAATACAATATTTTGGATTGTTTAGGATTCTTTTACCAATATTTATTAAATCGAATATATATCCAAGCATCATAAAACTAGCATACATGGTACATTTAACATAGTTACACATTTCGTATATCATATGTCGAAATGACAAAATGAGTAAATAGCCTTGAAGATCCTTAAAGTGATAGTTCGCGGATATATATGGGCAGAATCGTAAGAAAGCGTGTGTTTTCTTAGGATATCACTGAAAATCCGGTTGAAATTGGTTGAAAACAAACAATGTAACGATTTCATTGTGGAGTCGAGTACGGTTAAGTACGAAAACGACTTAATTAATATTCATGATTCGACACGTTAATTCAAACCTAAACAGACACAATTGCGGATACGGGCGAATTTAGCGGAGAGAAGAAAAGAACAAATGCAAATGCATCTGTTACAGACGGAAACTGAGTTGCGACGGTACGTTTTTGCTAAATCTATGTATTTATCTTCCATATGCTAATAATGTTTAGCGAAAGCTAAAATAGAGATATAATTTGCATAAATCGCGACGCTGCAATGACTTTTGCCTATTGCATGTATTTATGATCGTTTATATATTATTTTATTGATTCAAAACCGATTTTGACCAGGTTTTCGATGTCAACCTCAATACAAAATATATTTCAACGAATTTATGTAAAGTTTATTTCTCGCTATACGATTTATATGCAAAACAACGATCTATTCCGCGAACTGTCACTTTAAAATAGCTTTGTCAGTGTATAGAGTTTGACAGAATTAAGACAAGCGCATATGATCCATGAAAATTGCTCTTGCGACATATGCGGCCAGAGAAGATCCAGACCAGTGAATCCGCGCGGTCTAGTCAGGAGCCACACTATCCGCTAAGGCCCGGTCACACAGCGATTTACGGCTTAATCACGGCCTTAGCTCGTCAAATATTGATATCCCGTGAAACAGACGATTTTTTTGCGTTGATGTCGACTTTAAGACGAGCTAAATCGATGTTCAGACGTGGTTTTGACGCTGGGACAATTTGGAACGGCGTTGGACGCGGGAAAGCGTTTTGAACTGCTCAAAACTTTATACCGCGGACAACCACGGGTAAAAACACGTGGTAAAGACGTGCAATACGCGTAGACCACGCGTGGTGATTCGTGTTCCGGCATGATTTAAACATTGGCAGATGCAGTAAGACGCGAAAGTTTAGCAGGCTGTCACGGACGGAGCACGGTCATCGGACGGGTATTACGCGTTGGTATCAAGGGAAATGGCGTGTGTGTTGCTTCTTAATACTGACAAGTTGGGGTTTTCCGCGCACATTGCACTTACATTAACAAGTAAATAGTAATAAAACTACAATAGATGTGAATCAAATTTAGAAGCATAATGAAAATTCCATAAAAATTATCGGAAAATAGATTCTTGCCCAAATGTCTTTCGTTTAAGTAAGCTGGCAAATGGCTTATATAAGCAACGACGATACATACACTGTAACATTAAACATAAAAGGATCATTAAAGCTAATGTTACCACTTTGGAGCGGTAAATGTTGGGGTTTAGACCTGTTCACAGGCATGTCAAGCCTCACATTTAACTCAGAAATAATCACACAAAACACACGTGTAAATTAACTTTAATCTCATTCCATCGCAATTTAAATTATAAAGCAAAAAAGTAGAATACATATTCGATTCAATTATGTGTGCTCAGAACTATTTATCAATTCGTTTCCAGTAGTCAAATAAATTTATTGATTACAATAAATGTGGTAACTCCATAATGCAAGGTTTTCGCTGTCAAACACAGTCAACAAAAATTTGAAATACATTAATAATGGACACTGATGTGGTCATTGGTTCACATTTATATACTAAACAAAGATTAAATTACACCACAGCAGTCTAAAATTATAGTTTTTCATTCACGAACGTATACTGGTCAAATAAGTTAAAACGCTACAAACACTTAAACAACAAGTTACGATTATTCGTTATAAAATTCACAAACACATATCAGATATGTGATTTTTCGTTTAAAGCTAGATAATATCATGTAAAGCGACTCTGAGAGTGATGCCTATTGATGAACAGTGTTCTAGTTTTCTTTAAACATGTTTAAATCAAACTACATCTAACATTATTATGTTGATGGTTCGTAAAACTGCAAACTATGATTGCGAAACGATAATGCTGTTCGATCATGAATAGATCCAGAGCGATTATACATTTGTAGTAGGGGAAACATAACACCATTCAAGTATGTGTGCATATAATAAGGTATTTATTTAATGAATAATTGGTTTTCTGTAAATATACAGGTGAACACGGCATTTAATTACACAATTGTATTATGTTGTGTTAGCTTCGATATTGTGCATAGTTTGGTAAAGTAAACATGCAACTTCTTTTTCTGCAAAAAAATATGGTGTGTGAAAATCGTCTACATAGATACAGGTCACTAATACAAATGTTTTAATATAATAAACATAATGGTTTGTTTTATTCTCAACATGTCTAGTTCAAATATAGCTTTGATACGAAATAATACTCATGCTTAGTAATGGCAGAAGAAAACGACTACCAATACATTATACAATCGTATCAAAGCATCCTATTCAGATGGTACGATGTAGCATTTGGGTTTCTGTACTCGACACGTTTCAAACAAAATCGTATATTCCAAGAGTCTGCACTTTTTACCTTCACAGATAATATAAGACCTATGATAGAATGATGTCAGTGTTGGTTAAAAGACAATCAGCATAGAACCATTATGTACTATTAGCAGAATATTTTATAAGGTAAATATCGACAATAATTCGACATAAATAATATACGCGTAGGAAAAGACGAGTATCAATACAACTTACAACGGTATTTAAATAAATTCATGACTTATAACGTAGTTATTTGCAAACGCATGAAGTCAAACTTTAATGACACCAATTATACAGCTGAGTTCACACTGAGGGAAAGTTTCGGTCCAACTACCTGTGTATCTTGCTCTTTTGATATTAATAGTCCATGTTCTATAGTTCCTTTTTTCCTGATGTATTCATGATGATTGTAAAATACATTAAATTAGTCAATAAAGCAGGACAAAACGCGAATTTATCATTTCAACCAAATGTTTAGTTAAAAAGCACTGTACTGTGTCACGCGCAAAACGCTCTCTATGAAATTATGTAACATAAATATGGCAGGCGAACATTGTTGCTTAGCAAATAATTGACATAGTCTAAACAATACTTATACGACCGATGATGGCGGATTTTAATAACACATACCGTGTACCGTATACGAATGTGTATTGTTTTTGAGACGACATGTCGTTGAGAAAGTATGTACAATGTACGTCAAATAGTGTAGTTAGTTCTATTGTCTTTGCTATCACCAGATTTTTTTATTTTTTTTTTTTAAATTTAGGAATTCATTATGACATAAGATATTACCATTATTAAATTGATTTCATATCAAAAGAAATTATTTGTCTGCCAATTTGCAAAAACATGTATACGATTATTTGAATGAACATTTATTTATACTGAACCATATTTGTACGAATGCTGCAAACATACATGCATGCATTGGAAACATTCGTGCATGCTTCCTGTTTGGGATACATGTCTTAATGACTTAACTGATATATTGGAATTTAGTAATGGATTTCGGTATTATATGACCATAAAAACTTGAATTTTGTTTAAAATCAATGGTGTGAGTTCCATTAAATAAACTTAGAAATGTCAGATGCTGTTATGAAGTTAACCATTGTAGTAAGAAGACGAAGATGTAAGAAAAGTAGATTAAACAATTTCTCTGAAAGCTGACTTAGGTAGGACACCCGTAATGGGCACCTTTCCAAATATAATCTAATGTATTATTTTCTTAATCAGCATCATTTCACTTAACCACATGCACATTTTTATGTAGGCTTTCCATTCTTTTTAAAAACACATACTTTTTTTCAAAACCACCCCTACGCTCGGTTTTTGTCCAGTTTATTTGCACCCCTGGGGTATATTAAAGTTTCATAATTCATCCAGATTTCCAAATACGGGCATGCAGTTGGTGTGTACAGATGCAGTAAAGTTTAAACAATATGAAATAAGTATTCTTTTACAGATATTTATTATAACTTGTTATCTATGGAAGAGCGCCATGAAATGTTAGTGGTTTTAGCCAAGTAGAAATTGGGTTGGTTAAAAACAAAGTGTCATACAATTAAAAATAGCTTCATTTAAGTAATATTTTAAACTTAGTTTTTATATATGCACTATATACAGCAAAAATACCAAGAAAAAGACAGATTTACCGTTTACTTTTTGAAATAAAAAATAAACTGCAACATGCATGATTCGCATATTCAGCAGTAAATCACCCAATTCAGCCATAACGTTGTTTTTTTTTTTAATTAAAGTATGTGCCTAAATATTGCAACATATTTAACAATAAACATAGCTTATATGCTATATTAAATTAAATTACGTTAGAAAAGAAATAAAACGCGTCGCAAAAAGTTTACGGTGTCGGCAAAAGATTTCTAGTCTATCGCCTTAACCACTCTGCCACGACAACTTCACAATAGAACCTGCTTAACTTAGATATCCATAAGTGAACAGGTTAATAGGCTTTTCGATCTTAGAAAAAAATCGCGGGAAAACATTACGGGTGCGCTACCTTAACAGAGGTATTGTTTCCCATCGGTACTATTTAATCGAAGGAAAGGGATACATTATTAAAACATTTTTTTTTGAACTCTGGCGTGAACAAAAAAACATCGACCTTTAACATGCGAACCTTATATTAGCTGATATTGGTTACAGTTGTTTTATTTTTATTCACAACCCTCAAACTTAAAAAATACAAATACTCGGCAAAATGTGTTTGCTAAACTGTCATAATCAAATAGTCATTTTGTCATCAAACCTAATACTTTCGTATTAGGTTATTGTTACAGATGACATCTTTCCATATTTTATAACAAACAGCAAAACATCTGCCATGTAGAAACTCATTTTCCTGAATATATCAACATTAACTATTGTACCGAATTTGTTTGTAGTTTTAAAAAGTTGTCAAGTTCGAAAGCTGTGAAATATTTTGTTTCTGAAATTTTACCATCAGGTGCAATAAAAAAACTTCAAAGTTATTTAGTATTTGGACTATTTCGAGAGTGTGCCATCATAAGTGTTAATGTGTTTTACACTTCTATCTGGAAAAGCTCTTAGTCGTTTTGTTTCGGCCGTTGGCAATCAGGATCAGTGTGCTACACTTATGATCGGAACACATGCGAATTCAAATCATGGGAGTCTTGAGTTTCCTTTAATGTTTAATGCTATTGTAAATCAACGAGGGAAAATATAATAGTTTATGCAAGTGATTTTAAGAGCACTTGCTTTTGAAGTTATATTCGTTTAAATGCAGTAATGAATAGCATCTAGAAGAGAGGTTTGTAAATGCCGCCACTTAACAGTGCTTTTACGTGTTAACAACGAACAATACTATTAGTGAAAGTCTAGTGTTCTGCACATTTGCGGAGCAGTAGCGATTGTTTCATATGTGAATGATATAAAGTTATCGATTGTATTATACATTGCAGTTTGAAAGTAAGAAGGGCGCATGTTGAATAATCTATGTGTATAACTGCAAAGACCGGAAGTCATTACAATTTTGTCGAATTTAATCAGTACATAAATTGTTTTACTATTCCGTGATGGGTCGTTACAACGATTGTTTGACAAATTACTTGAGAAAGTGAACATTTGTGTACAGAAACAATTTTAAATAATAAACTTTATTACGTAGAAAAATCAAATTGAACGCCAATTTCTCATACAGTTCAGGCTTAAGTCAGTGTTTCATGGAACGAATGTTCAGGTTGTCGACAGTTTGTACGGTGTCGTTTTTTACTTAATATGAATATGTGAAAATATATATCGTGGGAATTATGTTGCTAAAATAGTTAAGCAAGTTAATTTTACTCTGGTATTGCACCTGTTTTGTGTGTAATCTCTGGTACCGCACCTGTGTTAAATCTTAAGTATCGAACTGTTCCCATATTGTGTTCATAGTATTCAGTAGTTTCTTATTATATGAAATAGAAGGTAAGTGTTCTCTATGTAATGGGCTGTACAATAAGACACAGAAATGCACATGAACCCTTTGTATTGAGCTGAGAAATTTACATGCAGTACTGATTTGTTTCATCACAGTAAACAATTCACCTGCTGTATTAATAATCATTTGTAAACCATTCAAACAACAAACGTGTGGCTCCATAAACTTTTCCTGCAAGTGGCATTATGTCAATGATAACATTTCATTGTGTCTGCAGCGTGCACGATTATTTTATAATCGTATAGATCATAATCTTAATATTTTGCCATTGACTCGCGTATCGATGATTAAAAGCTTTTTGAAGACTTTCGATTAAATATGAATCTTCATCAACAGAAAACTAATCAGTTTTCTGAAAAGATATTCAGATAAGTGCATCATCGCATAAAGTTCCGCATGTATGACACACGCTCAACTGATTGAAGTTTGTGTTAAGTCGATGCGGTTTTATCGACAAGTTCTTTGTATCTGTTTTTTACTGACATTTAAATATATATTAAGACAAGTGTTAAATTGGTAAATATTTTGTATAGCTTTATTAAAATAGATCTGAAGTGTTTGATGATATATCTAACACAGAAACTGCCTTCGGCTGCATATTTTTGATTAGTAAGAACCTACTGTGAATATATTATCGTAGATGAAACAAAATCAAAATCCATTAGCACTGTACTTATTGTTGCAATGCAGTACCCTTATTTCATATTCACACTTGTTGTTAAGAGGGAAAATTAGCTTTTATCTCAACCACTTTGATCATGTAAACTAAACAATAGTGAAGCAGTTGATAGTTATGAGACGTACACGTCTTGCCTCGTAAACCGGTGATTTCGAAGGAGTACAACAGAGTACTATTTCGAAATCTTTGTTTTCGCGCGAAAACATGAATCCAAAGGACATGGGTGCATTGACATCACACTTTTGTATCAATCCTCTATTGATGTCGAACAAAATGCACCACAATAGCCAACACCACAAATGCACATGGTCATCGTTATGCATGAAATATATTATAGGAATATGAACTTCATACCACCAGTTAAATTTGTCATGGTTTGCGAACCAACCTAGTTTATTGCTGTCTGCAAAAAAGCTGATTTTTCCTACAGCTAAATGATTTTATAGAACATTATAGGGCCCATACAGGAAAGATCAAGTTTATTCCACACCTATGTTTATCCCACACCTAGAACATGTACATAGGGGCTACTTTTTTGGCCTTTCACCTCTGGTTTAAGGTCAATTGCAGCTAAGACTTGTAGGCGATTTAACTCGTTAAAATGTATCGTTTGTAATAAGCATTATATTGACCAAATAAAAACAATAAAAAATGTAGAATTTGTTGTTATTTTATTAAATTTTTATCAATGACAATAATCATAAGAATTGAATAAATAAATAAATAAATCACTATTACACACTGAAGTACTGTCGTCTGCTTCAAATAAATATTGAACAAGTGGAAATTCTAAACAGAAGAACAAAAATGTCAGATAATATTGATAGTATAACAATTAACATGTTATATTATGATATGGGATGATATTATGCAAAACAACATGGAAGATGACTCACTTAAAACTTCAAAACAAAACAGCGAACGGGAAAAATGAAGAAAACGGAACGATAGAATCGCAAAGTGCAGATCAAACTGGTATAATTTGAATATTTTATTAAATTGTACGGATTCGATGCAAGGGTTCTGGACGATACATTTGAAATGTAACTTCTAATGAAGTAGCCAGCATTCCGATTCCTGAACTAAATAAAGAATTTGAGGACATTGACATGTGCACGGTTAAAAAACGTATTTTAGAACAAGAAAACA